>JAMQCK010000887.1:0-14385 GCA_024196135.1 Pleurotus ostreatus/Saccharomyces cerevisiae fusant | reverse complement strand
CTCTTTGCTCGCCTTTCAATAGAGGTATTGAATATGTACAGTAGTTTGCTTATGTATAGTAGCAGAACGTGCACGTATTGCTCGCCCGCCCGCGCCCGCCCCCGCGCCCGCCCCCCGCCCCCCGCCGGCGCCGACGTTGCCATCAATGGCCCCCGGAGCTATCACCGATGGTCCCCGGGCCCGGCGCACCCACCGGAAGGCCCGGCGAGGCCTGTGGCAGTGTCGGCAAGAGGTCCATCAGCTTTTCAAAAGGGCCCAAAGCAAAGTCCGGTCAGACTTTAAAAGGATGTACGACATCAGCTGGCATGCGAGCAACGCATGCCAACACGGAGGCACCGAGTTACAACGTACGGGCGTACGGCAGACATGTATGCAAGGCAATTGTCGAAGGCGGTCGCCACCGGCAGAGGATCAGTGCAGGACGACCAGGAGTAAGCGCTGCGATTGCATTGAGGTCTTGCGCGAATCCGCTCTAACCTTCGTACCGGGTGCTTCTATATCCTAACACCGTCGTGGAACCATTCGACGGGTGGGAATCCAGAGGGCACGTTCTGAGGTAAAGGTCGCGCGCCATTGAAAGCACACAAGTCAGACGAGCAAGGAACGATAAACGAACATTGAAGAAGCAGGGTATCTCTACTGCCGTTGGCGGCTTCTCAATAGCCGCAGCGCTGATTGGCGCCGATAAAGTCACCACTATAGGCACACACTCGGCAGTTGGTGTGACATGAAAAGGTCATGAAGGGAACTCGAGGTAATCAAGAATGCGCGGAAGATTGTAAAGTGCACGGATTTGAAGACCGGGGGTGTCATTGCAGAAAACTCGCTGGAGGACGACGTCCTGGAGAAAATGTTGCGTATGGCAGATGAGCAAGGGAGACTTGAGGGTTGGGAGAGCCAAGTAAGCCCTGACGGACGCCGGTGCATCGGGCGGAAACCTTTGTCAGACATGAGTAGTAAGCGGCGCGGACCCACTCATGTCCGCGATCATGCAGGTCGCGCATGATGTCCATCGAGGAGACATGGCGAATGCGGCTCGTTGGATGGGGGACTCGTTCGCCAGATCTGCATCGCCGATCGCTATAACCAATACGAGATTTGAGTCCGACGTTGTGAGAATTACACGTCTCGGAAAAGCTCCCATTTCACACCCGAGTAGGTACCAATCGCGGCAACGGCTGATCGGATCGCAAGTAGGTGTCAGACGAATGTGAACAATAGCCGCTTCTACTTCGCCCCCGATTGGTGGTAAATTTTATGAAATTGACCGACCGACGTAGTCTTGCCAATCATCACAATCACAAGTGATCCGTCGTCGACGTTCCTCGAAAGGAGTGCACCGACGTCATCTCCGGTGGACTTCAGTCTGTCCGTTTACTTAAAGTGGTTTTTGCGAGTCTTGGCAGTCGCCCTTGCGCGCTGTGACATGCGGGGTTTCAATAACCCGCGAGACACTCGACAGCCATTTCACATCTGAGTGTATGCCCGAAAGTGCGGACACTTTCCGTCGCGGTTCCATTACGCGGTGGTAAAAGGAGACAATGTCTGGTGCGGATGAACGTGAACACATGCCGACAGGAACGAATAAAGTTGCTTTCATTTCATGTTCGGAGTTAGCGGATCATTGATTGACTACACATCACATTGCAGTCTATCGACCATCCCCATATGATACTTGCCGTCGCACGACCATTCTGTTCTTGATGTTATACAGTCGTCGTCGGTTTCGCCAGAGAAAGGAACGGCTCATAAGGATTGAAAGCACCTGCACATGATCCAATCTTTAACATATTCGGATGCAATTCGGGCGCGCAAGCGCGAAGGAAATTGTGCCTCGTAAGCGACATTTCATGCTAACGATCATTGCAAACATAACGACGTGCAAGACTTTCATTTTAATTCAAACACCCTATATCCGTAATTCCATTTGTTCCTTCTCAAGACCGAGCGACTGGAACGCGCGCGATGACCGGGGTCACGGTGGCAGACGTCGACAGCAAATGCAACGTAGCGCTCGCAGGTTGTCAATTTTTTGGGGGAAAAGGGGAGGGGGAACATACTTTCCGGGCCAATACAGGTACCAATATCGCGGACCATTCGAATAAGCGATTGCTTGTCATCACGAGGGACTTCGTAGTTGGGCGCTTGAATAATCCGTACACTGCGAGTAAGAAAAGTCCCTCCTGCTCTATCATCTTCGCTTCTCCCACTGCACGCTCAAGACCGACATGGCACCTGTGCCGCTCAACTACGACTTCGCAAGGGCAGGTAAGCGGCAGTACATGATGTCAAGGGAATGTTCGGTATATTGAACGCGTGTAGCGTCAATGGTCGCCGCCGTGGCCGCTCGTCGTTCGAACGTAGAAGGACATCATGTGCTGGGCGTATACAAGAAGGTGCGTGCGCGTATGTGCAGGCCACGATCTGTCTCTCACATCCGTAGGACTGTGATCTTCACGACGTCATGGACGTCGCGGCGAACGGCAACAACCTCAAGTTTGCAACTGATCTCGCGAACGAAAGCGCAGAGATGCAATTCGAGGTCACAGGCGTGCTATGGGGGAAGGACCTTCCGCCCCCTTCGATTGGTACGACGAACTAGTGCGTACTCAGCCAGCCGTGTCATTTCCTTGACTGATGTGAAGGGCAGTGACAGTCGTTCTGACTCGACTACCCTTCGGTACATGAAGCAGTCGGTTACATTGGTAGCGATGCAGTCCCTCGTCTTCGAACAAGGCACGAAGGAATTGGAACGTCTGCGCAACTTCTTCGCCCGAACGGTCGGCGTCAACGTCGCTATCTTTCAAGCCGCGAAGACCGTGCACGGATCCACGATGGATATATCGACGCGCATGTTCACCGCATCCAAAGATGCGCCCGAAGAAGAGCACATCTCTCTCTCTGCGGACATCGATCCGGATGGCGTTCTTAAGCTGTTACTCGAATCCGAGCCCGGCTTTGTGCATTGTATGGATAACCATGTGGATTACCTGAGAGTGAGCGGCGACTCGTCGACTGGGAAACCCACGTGAGCTGCCAACGTTCCGCTACGACCTTCGCACATCTCATGCCCCATACAGATACGTGCCCTGCAGACCCGCACGGTTCCGCGAGGGCGACATCGTCACCTGCACTTTTGCGCTTGCGCTCGTGCCACGTAAGGGGAAGGGCAACGGGTACACCATGATAAAGGTTCTTAGGCAGCTTGCGCTGGAACATGAGATGCCCATTCAGGTCGGTCATGAGACTTACAAGCGTGCGACCGCCAGTTCTCATCTGCTTTACCACAGGATGGCATCTCCAGCGACCAGTTCAATGGCTCGCCGCCTAGACCGTCTTTGAAGCGGCCCCGATCTGCGTTCGATGTAGGTCCTACCCTCAACCCGCCGAACTTGGGAAAATTGTCGATAAAAGACGTGCGCATGTTGGGTACGTAGACGTTGCGGATCCTGTCGATAGCATTAGTGTACTCCGATGCAGGCGTATGCGCTGTCCGACGTGGAGAGTTACTCATAAAGCGCCGACAATGTCGTCGAAGTACTGTTTACTGTGTATGGAAACCCTGGTTATATACGTCGCGCCAAATCAAAATGGAGGTCACGGAATTCAGGTCGCCTCCAATGCGATCGGATTAATCTTGTCACCTACCCTCATGGATACGCGCCCGCAGAAAAAGCAGATCGCGGTCATGAAACCCGGCGGTTTGTACCCTGACTGATGATTAGGAAGTCGCTCATTCTCTGAAGGAGCCCCTCGCGGAAGTCGCTTTAAACCCATCGTCGTCAAGTCGATTGGCCAAGATCTTACATCGGACGCCCGCCTTCAGAAAGCAATAGACGATCGGGAGACGCTCATAATGGATTCGCAAAGGAAGATAAAGGAGTTAACGGACGACAAGAACAGCGTACGACGTGCAGAACGGGACCGTGACCGCGCAAATACGAATGAGAGGCGTGCCCGTGAAGAGGTTAAGCGGCTGCTCAAAGCTAACAAGGATCTTTCCACGAAGGTAGGATGCGGTGGAGAGCACCGCGCAGATATCTGACGAGCAACGCGTAGATTCGGGAGCTTCAAGTGAAGAACGCGAAGCTGAAAGACGTATTGAATGGCATCGAGGAAACAGCTCGCGCGGCGCACGTTGCGAAGGAGTCATAGGGAACTGTCGCTTATTAATCACCAACAAAGACGTACGAAGATGAATGTAGAGCGCGTAGGCGACCGTTTCTGTCGCTACCGCGAGGGTGTGTGACGGTGACGATAGCAGTGACACATGGAAACCCAAAAAGGTTAACAAACGATGGCTAGTTCAGATCGGGATAACAATTTATTAACCCGATCAGGATGACTTGATCGTCGATCGACCACGAGGATAAATCGGGTAAAGCGGACTTAGAGTTCTACCACCATCATGTCGAAAGCCTTCGTCCTCGTGGACCCTACGCAGCCTAAGCGCACGAGAAAAAAGAAGGCGAAGCGAGAAGCTGTGGATGTGAGAGAGCCAACTGACGCGGAAAGGTCGGAAGACGCCCACAAAGAACGCATACCCGGCACGTCACGCGTGGACGTTGTCGAGAGCGGCGCCACGCTGCATCATACCCGCTTTCTATCATTTACGGAGGCAGCGATTACACAGGGTGACAGACATGAACGGAAAGAGAGAGTTCTTTGTACGGCGTGTGAAATGTCGTTGACTGACATCGTTCCACATACAGCGGTGAACATAATGCGACGAGCGAAGAAGTCACGTACTTCGGGGCCAATACCATGACCGACACGCGGACGACTGAGAAGCAGATGCATTCGCAGACGCGGTCACTTCACGGTAACAACTCGTGCGACTTGGAGCGCGAGGACATCGACGCCGTCGCGACGTTGCCGGTCGACGCATCGAACGGTCTTGCACACGACGATTCTGCGCGTACTCCTTCTGAATCACAACGAGAGTGGCGGGACTTTACCCCTCTTGCACCTGCATTGTCTCAAAATCCCATAATACGATGGCCGTCTGTACAGGCGACGACGCTAGCGCCATTCCGCGCTGCTACGAATGTAAACGCTAATCTGCTTGGCTGGGTGAGATAAGTTGGTTCATGTGGGAATGAGGACTTACGTTCCTATGCAAGGATGAGCGATACACGAACCTATGCGCAAAAACCTTCCTTGCGGCTGATAGAGCACTGCACATCGTGCGCGTTATTCAGGCTGGAGAAGCGCGGGTGACGTACAAGGAAGCCATCGACGGCTTGGAGCAAGGGCTTGCAGTTTTGGTGAAGGGAGGCGCCTCAAAGCTGAAGCAGACAGGCTTAGACGATGGAGGCGACGACGCGATGACACCTGCGTTCTGGGGAAGAGATTATGCGGACAGAGGAGGATTTGGTGTGGATGTGCACGTACGAAGAGAATTCCATGGTAAGTACTGGTCGCGGTAGGGGGGGTGGGCAAAGGACTTACATGGTAGCAGATGCGCACGTCCGAGATGTGCAAGCGCAAGAAGAACGAAAGACTGTAGCGGAGGTGGCGGCTCAGCAGGCAGGCAAAGGTGCGCGTAAACGCACGCGGGCCACGGCAGAGCATATCGAAAAGCAGGACGAGCGTTCGAAGGAGAGGATACTTATGAGTCTTCACGAGTTCTACTCGTGGATAAAGGATCCAGCGGCGAGTCCCCGATGCGTTCTCGACCTCCCGCCAGGATTTCCAAGCCATGACCCGCTCGTTGAGTAAGCACCGACACTTGAACGTGGCTCAAAACGACTGACGACTTGACCTGCAGTATGCTTTCCGACGGTCACACAGAAGTCCGCACACGCTCGTATCGATCTACGATGCGTGGCTACCGTTGTCTTCCTGCAGACATACTCAATACGTACGACTGGGCGCTCGTTCACCAACGATGCTTCTTGACGATGGCACACTACGACGCGAATGGACTCGGTACATCGATACAGGTCAAAGGAAAGGGATACAAATTTTGGATCGTCTTGCGCTTCCCTCAACCCGACGACCCGTCCTTCGTGAATCTTGTGGAACGAATGCAGCACATGGTAGCGGGGGGCTCCGAATTCGGGATGTCACGAGACGACTTCCAAATCCCTCATGCGGACTGGGAGATCCTCCCTGAGCATGGCGCAATCATTGTACTAGAAGAAGGTGACCTGCTGTAAGGACATACGAAACTCGCAAGATGAACGATCTGTCATTAACAGCTGTGCAGGTTGCAACCGCCAGGCATTCCTCATGTCGTGTTCACTCCCGTCCATTGTGCGACTTCCGGAAAGCACTGGTGCTCGTACCACTTGCTCGCGCAGATGGAGTTCACTCGCGCATTCGAAACCGTCGCAAACACCCGCGGCACCAATCACGACCACATCCTAATCCAAGTCATGCTCGTCTACATGGCGGCCGCCCTTCCAGCGCGCGTACGACGAGGTGATAGTAAGCTACCTCCCTAACTCACATCCGTTGTCATTCACTAACGCTATGGAAGGTTTTCGCTATAAGCCAATGCTTGCGTTGTGTCTCATGGTGCTATGGCCGCATCGCTATATCTCGAAAGCAGCTGCAGAACCAGCACAAGTTGCAGACAACGAACTATCGGACGACGGTTTTGTCATCAAGCGGTTCCTCAAGGGGTACGACAAGTGGATGGGAATCGACATAGACTTTGAGGCCCACTCGGTATGCGCAAGGATGATTAACAGCTTGGCGCCCCGCGCGCCTAAGGAAAAGGAGCGAAAATGGTACGAGCGAATCAGGGATTACAATGCAGGAGAAGATAATTGGTTGTCACCCGGGGAGTACGTGGACTTATCATATCTACTCGATGAAAATTCTACATAGACGCACTCCCATACGTATCCTGCACGTGTGCGTCATCAGCTGGCATCGGAGCGCGGGCATCACTTCTCTACAGTAGGAACAAGCATAGTAGCGTTCGCGTAATGTCAACAGTAGGACTGCGACGCCCCCCTGTCGCAAGACCAGCACCGGGATAATCGGCATGGTGCTCCGCCGCGCAGTTGCATGACGCATCGCCGGCGTGGAACGGATACGGTTGTTCCAGTTTAAGGACCTCGTGCGAAGTACCAATTTCCTTTTCCCCTTCCTTCCCCCAATCGGGCACACGGATGCAAAAGGCCGCGATCATGACGGGCACGAAATGGTTTTCGCGCGAGGCACGGAATACTTTTCACATTCAAAGGAATGAGCGGAGCGCCCCGTGAATTTGTTACCGTGCTCTCCGCGACACAGTAATAGGGATATCGGTATAAGACCGAAGGGTGGCGGCGAGATCGTGCCACGCATTCAACAATGAGATTGTCCACCCTTTACCCACAGGGAACGCCGTTCGCGTTGTAAGTAGTCATCGTACGAAGCTGTGAACGTACCGACGCATGCCTTGCAGCCCAGAACTTCACGACGCAATTTTCTCTGGCTTCAACCAGACCGACCTGACGAACTTCGCATGCACGTCGAAGTGGAACCAGGCGATCACACGCGAGCACCTTGAACGCGTCTACGACATTGCGAAAGCCCTCGGTCGGTACATGGCCGTCGAAGACGTCACTAGGTTCCAAGCCATACAGAAGTACACCGGAATGATCATCTCTGGGTCGTTCGCGCTACGATTCATGGGCCAGTACTCCTTCATGGAAAGCGACCTCGACTTATACATTCCTTACTGGGCAGCCACGATCATCATTCAGTTTTTGACGTGCAGAGGATACACGTACACCCCGAGATCGACCCAGGATCCCGATCTGTACAGCGCACTTGAGCACACCGATCCTGCGCTAGTGGTCGCTCACGACGCCCTCAGTGAGTCGGAAAGGCGAGACTGGCAACCGTATTCGAACCATGTCGGAACTTTTACGTTCATGCGAGGAGAGACGAAGGTGCAAGTTATGACGTGCCGGTACAACGCCATCTGCGCCTTATTCGACTTTCATAGCAGTGAGTGGACTTGCGATCATTGACTCTGCTGCTGACAAGCATTGAAGCTGTTGTCATGAACGCCATCACTCACGATGCGGCCATATCGCTCTACCCATACGAGACGTTCATTCGCAAACGCAACCTCGTCATCGATCCTTGGGAATACGGCGACGACCATACGAGTCGCCAGGAAGCGGCCGTCATGAAGTACGCTGCGCGCGGCTGGCGCATGATCAAGGATGTCGATATTATAGAAGGGCTGAATAGTTCGCGCGAATACGGCAGGCTGTGCCGCTTCGTGGGCGACTCCATGACGCGCGTTATTCCCCTTTCACCCGAGTAAGCAGAATCGACGCAGGTGTACGTTGCGATTCGCTGACTCACGATGACCAGGATGGCGCCAGTGCAGTTATATCAACCCGCTTTTTGGAACTCATGGACGCTTCAATACGAAGTTCTTGTCCGTTTTCCATCTGTGCCTTATCCACGCGCGTTCTCCGCACTGATCGGCTGGACCAACATCGCTAAGGCGGACTTCTTGGACGACTTCCCGGACGCGAAGTCGTTGACATTCGCTACGGATGCCATGATAGACCTTTTCGGTCATATTCTTCGGAATGGTTTGCGGCACCGCGAGGAAGCGTGAGCGACTATGTAGAATCGCATGCCAGGATTAGTAGCGCTAACATTTATGCAGCACTGATAGGGAAATTCTACAGCGCGCCGCGAACATGTCATGCATGTACTTGGCGGATGTGTTCGCTACCATGCCGGCGTATAAGTCGCGCTTTCACTGAGGGCTGTATTATGTAGTGCAGGAGTATGTACTACTGCGGTGCAAGCAATGTCGAAGTACGCTGATGTCGTAAAATATCAGCGAGCCCATCCTCTAAGCCGGAGCGTTTCAGTGTCTGGCTATATATTCAACCTGTATGACTCCTAGACTCTGTCTGAATCTGTCTCAGACAAGTACTCCTACACATAAACCTCTGCGTGCCGTCAATTTCTCCCCCACCCGCCCCCTCACCTTTCTCGCGTAAAGCGTGTGCGACAGCACCGGATGTGGGTTCTGTTCCTTCCCTTCTAACATTAACACCATCTTACACCTTACAGATGCGGCGCTCAATAAGCCTTGAGTGTGCACAAGCCATCGCAAGCGTCGTTGACCGTCACACACTCACGAGCTTCTCAACAGTCTGCAAAATGACGAGACATGCATGCGCAAAGCGCTTGTTCGACACGATAACCATTTGCGGTGACGAAGATATGGCTACATTCTCAAGGACGTTCATACACACCCACCTTGTTCGACGATTCACGATCACTGCAGTCGACCCACGAACGGAACTCCCTGAACTGGCGAACGCAACCCATATCACCGTCACTATCAAGCCACCCACATCGATTGGGCGCAGGTATGCGCGGATGATGATCGCTATTCTCGAGCGTACGCCCGCCGTTCACCACCTTCGCATGCAAGTGCCTTTTGAGGACTTACAGGACCTTGATCTGGCGCTTTCGTCGAAATGCAGGCAATTGCACACACTCGCAATATCTTTCCCTATCCATGCTCAGCCGGTAACCAACCTTCCCAGGCCTCGTAGCCTATGCCTCCAACTCGACACACTCGAATTCGAGAACGATGGGTCATGGAATGTGGGTTACTTCGCGAAGTCGTTCATGACTCTGTCTTGTCCATTCATACGCCGCTTGTCCCTCCCTCGCACATCGACATGGGCCGCACTATACGCCTGCGTGCAAGCGACGTCGACATCCCTTGTCGAGCTACGACTCGAGCCTTTCACGTGTCCGGCGCACTACGATCGTGAGTTGTCGTTGTCATAAAGCGGTACGCAGCCTGATAATCGAGCAGCGTCGAGAGTCGCTCCACCCATACCACATCTGCGGTCGGTAACGACGATCGTTCGTGCCCAGGAAGACGACAGGAACAACGAGTTTGTTGAACGAATTCGCATGATGTTTGCGTGCAACAATCACGTTGCCCTCCGAATTGTTCACCTAGATGTGTAAGTAGAAGTACGTTGCGTATCCAACCTTGTCTGTGCCTATCCTACGGCCATAAGCGCGTCGGCGAGTAACGTCTTCGGTTGCATGTCCTTAGCACACCATACATCGGCCCGAGCACGCGTTGATGACGTAATGGATGAAATCCAGAGCCACCTGAGAGTCACGTGGGAATCATTGGACTGAACCGAACCGCCACGGGCCATGCATCAAAGAACGTGAGCAAAGCGCAGCCCACTGAATACAGACATAGATAAGAATAATATTAAGACATGTATGATACTACACATGTAAAGGTACCGCTAGTCTACATTATCTACGCGACTTTTCGATTACATACGCCAATACGCGTCCAAGATATACAGTGCTTGTGTACTACACTTCACTTCGCTTACAGCACGCACACTTTTACTGCTCATCAAATACGACGCTCTTAGAACATGTCAATATGTGAGACGGAAGGAAATAGCGAATCACATGCCTGCGCAGCGAAGTCCAGGAGATGCGCCGCTGCGGCGCTCCTGCGTCCCGCACCCTCCAGGAAAGTATTGCCGTACTTCCTCACAAAGTCGTTAGACGCCACGAGAGGAGTGTTTCCGGTCAGCGCATGCGCTGTCGCGACACCTGGGGCGGACACTTCACCGCGGAAGCCAATAGATAGCCCACCGTGCACCGCCTTCAAGTGGTCCATGAGATATTCGATAGCGTAAGACCCCCCTGCAGTGAAGTATACTACGACGCCGCAGTAGGAGCATTCGGCGCATACGTCGTTAAAGCGCGCAACCGAAGGCGATTTTTCGAGTGCAATCTTGCGATTTTCGAGGGTCTTCTCGCCAAACTGAACACGACCGAGGATGTGAGACGACATTCTGACCAGTTTAGCGCTGAAAGAGCAGAGACTCAGTCGACGATGATAAGCGACCGAGAACATACCACAAGCAGACACAGGACGAGCTTGAAAATCCGAAGAATAGCGGTGTTGAAGCGGGCGCTTAAACGACAATCGTAAGTTGCTAATATTGTGCTGTACAACCGGAGAATCAGGCGACAGCTGTGAGCGATTGAAGACATACCAGGACAAGAGGCGGAACCGGCTCTAAAGCCTTAAGGATGGCGAAGTTGAAGCCGGCGCTTAAAGGCAAATCGTAAGCGACGCGACACCATGCGAATAACACAGACTGACATCGAGTAGTAGAGGAAGAGCAAAAATGTGCGGAGCGTAAAAGGGACAAAGGTAATACGGAGACGCGCGACGACAAGGGACTGGTGAACGCGACGCGCTGTGAATGCGTTGAAGTAAGGACGGCAATCACCGACCGCACGCGAGAAGTCGGTAACATCCGACCGGACCGGCAGATCCGCAATTCCGGAAAGTTGCGATCAAGACGCGTCTGCCGAATCGGCACGGAAAGCACCGGCAACCCGACAACCACGCGATCACTTGGCTTCATTCACTAGCCGGACGTAGCGCGACGATCTCGTACGCGAGACGTGGTAATCGAGGGAGCGCATGTAGAGAAGAGTGCAGACATCGCGTGCACAACGTTTATACAGTCCTACCCGCATCCAATAGAGGAAAATGCGTGTACATTACGACTGAATATAAAGGCTGTGTCCGGATTCAATACATACGTCATCATCGCCCCTTCCCCTCACCGTCCGCCGTCTTCGACTGGATTGTTAGAAACACTCAAGCAGACAGTATGAAGCGAGTCACTCTCGACAGTAAGTGCTATTACTAATAGCGTGGCATTTGAGCAGAACATAGACGAATGAACTGCAGGATCACCAGAGGTGGTTCTAGTGTACGACGACGAAACCGACATAGGACCGTCATGGGACTTCAGTTACAGCAACGCCATTGTTGACAACACGACGCATACCACGTCGAGCACCGAGCATGGCGATCACTGCGAGCGCGTTACTGGCGGCGCAATCGTGTAAAGCGTGCCTCTGACATTACTATCAGATGCGTGGGATCGTGCACTGCACGGGGTAAATGTGCATGCCTCAAAGCGCAAAAACAGTGGACATCAAAGTGGGGTGTCAAAGGCTTCGCGTACTCTCCCAAAAAGCACTTGAAAACGTACGACCATCCGGTATTCGAGTGCAACTCGAGATGCCAATGCTCGCCGACTTGTCGTAACAAGGTGCATGCACGACCCGGAGCATTCCCCCCCGTCAACTAACCGTATTGTAAGGTCATCTACCACGAACCCCATGCATCTGTCGAGATTCGACGCGTTGAAGGGAAGGGATGGTGCGTATTCAACGGCCCAGGCCCTATCGAAGCAGGCGTGCCTGTCGGATTTCTTGCTGGAGAAATGGTAACCCGACAAGAGGGAGAAGACAGAGCTTCGTGAGTCGCGATGAACTTCCACACACACGATATGATTATATACGAAGCAGGTCCCAGAATAGGAATGGCGACTGCTACATATTCGACATTGACTTCTGGTACCTGCAAGGAACACACCACTCGAATGCGGGAGAAGTTGACGAGGACGTGACCCGAGCGTACGTTGCATGTCAACAACAGCGCCCCAAGGCATTCAAGTTGTCACAGCCCTGAAGGCGATCATTATTCCATGGACTGCAAAGACATAGGCAACGTACGTGAAGGGACAGAAATGGCGAGTGGACTAACAAAGCGACGACAGTTCACAAGATTCTTAAGCCACTCGTGCGACCCAAACGTGCGTGCAGTTGGAGTGTACGTGAATGAAGTGGGTACGAGACCGCTTGCGAGCGTAAGCAACTGACGAAAGGGGTGATATAGAGATCTATGCGCAAGCCAATCATATCCTTCTTCGCTAGGAGAAAAATTCGCGCAGGAGAAGAACTATCAATATCGTACATTGACGAACGCGCTAGTACGACAACCGATGCAGGACAATCAGACGAAGCAAGTCCTCATACCATGCTAGCCATGGCGTGTAAATGCGGTTCTGTGCAATGCAGAGGTATGCCGAGCATGTCCCCAAGGCGTTGTAAGTCACATTTTCCATAGGAGCTGTGTATTCGTGATGCGCAACGTAGGAACTTTTGTGGGAAACTTGTCAAGTACGAAACGGTGCTACTCTGTAGGAACAACGTGTATATCTAATGCAGAGGGAGGAACGAGGGCTAGAGACGCCTGTACGTACTTCCGAAGCGCCACAATTGAACGAGATCCTTCTGCGTACTTAGTGAAAACAGTTATCTTAAGGTGAGGAAAATGTTTGACGCTACGCAACCACGAATCCCATCGTACTTCTTGTGTCTGCGCATGCTGTCCGTAGAAGAGCGCTGGAGCGTCAGGTCCCCACAAGCAGACGTCGCGAGCATGTGAAGCATCTATGCGGATATGGGCCGTGTCCAGACTGTCCGCAACCCGCGTGCATGCAAAAACGAAGAGAAATTCTTGAATAAACGCCCACTCCCATCGCTCGCCATCGTTTGGCTCGTTGATCTCAAAGAGAATAGTCGTCAAGGAAACCATCGGACGACGGCGACGAAGCTCTGGTAAAGCGATCAGCTACTGAGCAAATGAAGATGTACAATCGCACCGTAGTTGTCGATGCCCTGAAAACTTGGCAGCTCCAACACGTACAGGTACCCCGCGGCACCGTCCATGCAATGCACAAACTCGACCCACGTCATAAATCGTGGCAGGCGCAGGCGTCGCAGAAGGCTGGTCCTGCCGAGGACGTCGGTCGTGAGGAGGTCACGAATCGGGAACGGTTCGTCGTCCAATAACACTAGTCGGCGTAAAGAAGCCAGATCGAGGGGCGCATCGTCCGACGACGAAGTCTCTACCGCTCCCAAGAAGCCCACGTGAAGGGTGGACAGTTTGGACGACATCGAGGACAGGCCCCGAACGAGAACGGCGACGCTGTGCACGTGGACGCGGACTTCCAGGTCCGAAAGGACAGGAAACTGCCGTAAGAAAGAGGACAGTACAGAGGACTGCGTCGAGGGTGCGCCCATGTCACGACAGGACCATCGCAAAGTAGTGACGTTGGGAAGAATGGGAAACGCGTGCGGCGGAACCTGAGGTCCAACGGTGATCATGTTCACCAGTGACCAGAGAGGAATGTTGTCGACTGTCTCGTATAGAACGTCAGTCGATCGAACATGTAGCCGCCGCAGCAGAAGCGGTCGGGCGATGCTCGAGAAAAGACGCGAGGTGCGCATGAGAGACTTGAGAGTCTTCTGGCCACATAAGCGAGCCACGATCTGCAAGAGTTCAACGGGCAGGCCGCGCGTGTCTGATGCACGAGTTAATGTCTAGCAAGGAGCGCGTACAGAAGTCATTCACCTGGCAATATACGCATGGGAAAACGAAATCAGGAAGAACTTCGTAGGTGGGATGAAAAGAGATGGCCTGCGCGCAAACGTCGCGAGCGGAATACGAGCCACCGTGTGCGGGAGTAGACCTCCAGCCCC
>JAMQCK010000886.1:0-14388 GCA_024196135.1 Pleurotus ostreatus/Saccharomyces cerevisiae fusant | reverse complement strand
GCGACTCTGCGCCTCGTACCTTTGCTCCGGCTTCCCGCCCTGCAGGAGCTTCATGCAGACATGCGACGGGGATATGATCGGGAGGTCATACCGCAGTCTCTCGTCCGGCATGGGCGCACCCTGGCGACGTTGCGCACGCTGACAGTGCAGGATCTCTTCTGCACCTCATTCCCGTCTCTGCGCGATTTCCCGGGAGTGCACCGCCTGCGTCTTTTACAGATAGGCCACGAGGGGCCTATGCATCGCGCACTTGTTCGTGCTATCGAGATCGTGGCTGGGGAGTCGATCGTCCCCCTTCCCAGCCTCACTCACCTCGAGGTCGACGGACGGAATTGGGGTGGTTCGCGGTGGTGTCGGGAGGACGAAGAGGCCATAGAAAAGGCAGTGGAGTCTCGCATAGGCTTTCCGGAAGCGGGAGATCTAGAAAACATCCAGCGCCTGACCATCAAAGTACCAGACGCGATGTTTTCTGAGGTCTTCCTTGCCTGGCTCGAAGGACTCGAGGGACGCGGTGTTGTCGTAGAATATATTGATTCTCAAGTGAATCATCGAATAGATCAGCAACGGCGTTCGTGGATACATGATCCTGAAGATATGGAGGATTTCATCGTATGATAGTACTTACTACCACTGGCATCTTGTTCAGTTCCATAGCTTGTACGGTACCGCACGTATATCGAACTAGACAAGCCCTAGGTCGTCTAGATAAAAGTGACTGAGTGTAGCTCTGTACTAAAACCTGAAGGTCACACGAGTGCTCCCACAACGTCACCTGCAACGCGCCGGTAAGTACCGCTTCCACAAAAAGGATACCCCATCCTCACCGCTTCGACCTCACTTGCACTGGTGATCCGGATCGCACACGAAGGCCGACGCGCCGTTACACTTGTCGAAGTAGGTCGGGCCAGCGTCCGTGCAAGCGTCGTGGGGGTTGCATTCCCCACTGTCCCGGCATCCCGTTCGGGAGCACCAAGTCGGCACTGAGCAGTAGTCAGTCGATTGTTTATTCCTTAGCGATAAGAGTAAGGAGACGCACGTCCGGCAGGGCAAGAGGCAGCCGAAGAGAGGCCAACGAGGGCGAAGAAAGTGAAGATAGAGGCGATGAAGCGCATGGTTGACGGTCGGAGAGGGCAGCGAACAGAGGGCTCAAAAGCGCGCGCTGATACGCACTTCATGAGCGGTCGTCTTTTATATCTGCTCGGATAATGGGTTTGGTTGGTTGCGGCAGGATACGCGACGCCATCCCTGCACATTTAGCAGCGTTTCGTAGCGAATGATCACACATGCAGCTGGAGATGTCTAAAGGTAAAGCATCATTCGCAGGGCCGGCCGACTGCGTGTTTGTTTCGAGGACGATCCAGTGGAGCCGCAAAAAAGTTGGAGGCGGCTGAGTACACCGCCCGCCGATGGGTCCGCAGCCTCTGCAAGCGAAACCGCGCTTGATGCGTACTGGGCGTACGATTTGAGCCTCTAGTGAACGTCTTCTCCATGATAGAAGGGAAGGGACGACGAAGGTGACATGCCGTCGGAATTGTTCTCTGCTGGCTGTCTGTATTCTCAAGCTAGATCTCTTCGTCATCCTCGCTGCACACGAGACAGATCGAATCGAAATTCGGAAACGTGGCGTGGGTCAAGCTACAAGAGCTGCCTGATGCGGACTCTAGAGTAGGCGCATGCGTATCGGAGAATGCCGAGGAATGCGTCTACTCTCATAAGTACTGCCTTGCTCTCCTACGCCGAACGACTGGACTAGAGGAGTTTCGAATCAATCCCTTTTGCCTCGTGCGCATGGTCAGGATGCCATACCACTTTACACTCCTCTAGTTTGTGCACTCCTCGTCGATATCGCACACGAAGGTCTGCCTGCCCTCACGTCCCGGATAGTTGGTCCCCGCATCCTTGCAGAGGTCGCGCAGGCCGTGGCAACGGGCCTCGGAGGCGTCCGCGCGACAGCCCGTCAAGGACGAATAGGCGGCGACTGAAGAGGGTGCCTTTTAGCGGTGTCGGGAAGAGGAAAGGTGGGAAGGGATGTACGGCCAGGCGGGCAATTGACGGCGATGGTGAGGCCAGCGAGGGCAAAGAGCGTGACGATGGCGGTGAAACTCATGCTGGGATTAAAACTCAAAAGTTGGAAGAGAGAAGACGAAGCGAAGCGACAAAGGAGACCGTTGTGCTGAGTTCGGAATCGTCGACCGCTCCGTGGATTATATACTGAGCAACCCACGGACTTGACCATCCGAGTGGGTGGTCTACTTCTCGGCGCGACGCGTCTGCACCACACAGGTTTGTACGGCTTCGGACGTACCAGCTGGTGATCTTGGAGCGATTTGGAGTGAGAATGAGGCCTCGCGCCTCGCATCGAAGGTCACCACCAGCTGGAAGACGCTCATCACTCGGCCTACGGAGCTCATTGGGAGTGCGAGGGCAAGTATGCATGCGCAGCGATGGAAGGAAAACAAGGCCATGACTGACACGCACCAGACGTAGAGTAGATGATAGACCAGATGAAAGAGTCGAGAGGCACATCGGGGGCCCGGTCGAGCTGAGAAATATGCGGACTAGAGGCGAATGGTATTTGCGTCACGTGCACACATGTTGATTTTCGTGGCGGGGCCGATCTGTCTCTTCAGTGTTGTCAAGTCGCGGGGATCGAGATCGAAGGGCTGGGTGCGGGTCTGTGCAAGCCATAAAGCATGATGTTGATGCATAGTGCGGTATGTGAAGCATGGGCGTGAGGGTGTCTACTACTACGAAAGGGGCCTAGGGATACAGCAAAAGGACGGTCCAAGAACAGCAACCAAAGATCCAGATTATACAACTGATAAATAGTCAGTGATCGCGCGGCAATAAAGAAGATGTGGGGCGTACGCAGAACAGCGTTGATGCAGCCGTCGTTTTCGGGGTTGTTGGTGATCTGGGCGTATTTGCCGAAGACGACCTTGCCGCCGGTGGTGACCATACCGAGCTCGGAGACGTTGACCTCGATGACGGTACCCTTGGTCATGACACCGAGCTGAGTGTACATGGGAGACTGGGGGTTCTTCTTGACACCGAGGATCTGGAGCTGGAAGGTCGCCTTCAAGTCGGCTGAAGGATTGGGTAAGGATGACCGCAATACTTCCTCAAAAGACAACTACGCACGATGTGTCACATTCGCCTTCTTGTACCGCAACGCCATCGGGCGCACGAAGCGCTCCATCTTGACCGGCTTGCGGGTGAAGCCCTCGCCTACGAACGTCGCCTTCGTGACCATACGCTTCCAGCTCTTGCTCTTGCTCTTCCCCGTGCGCATCACCTTGAACATCTCGTCCTCGGCGATGCCGCGCACTTTCGGCAGAGGGACAGCGTACTTGGCCGCCTTGTCCTTCCGCTTCTGCTTGATCGCGCTGGAGAGTGCTTTCGCATCCTTCTGGCCCTCGCGATCGAGGAGGTAGGTGGGGAGGGCGCCCTCCGGGGTAGCAGAGCTGTCCGTCTGCTTGACATTGCGCTCGTCGTGGGCCTTGAGGGTCTTCTTGAGCTGGACCTTCTCGGCGTGCCGTCTGGCATGGAGGATCTTGGCCTTCAGACCAAACGCCTTCTGAGCATGCGCAGAGAACTTGTGAGCCTCACGGGCTTCCTTCTTGCGCCTGAGGAGGGGGGCGATCAGAGGATTGCGTATGTGCAGGGAAAGGGGACGCACTTCTTCTCGAAGTAATCTAGTCTTCTTCCATGCCGTTTGATGTGCTCCTCGATATATTCGTTCTGGGCAAAAATGAGTTCCCCTCCTCCTGATCGTTGCGTAGGACCGTACCTGAGGCTGTAAAACACATTCTGGGTCAGCACTGGCTTAGTTTAGCAGCTCGCAAAACTCACCATGATGGCACAAGGGAAGAACGAATCCGGCAACAATTTTGGAAATGAGGGGCGTTCACTCCCACGTGACGATGAAGCGCCCGCGACGTGGACGGCAGCCGCCTGCGCATCTCGTCCTCGACCGCCACCACCGTCTCCTCCTCGTACCCGCCTGCAATGTGGCAAGAGCAAAACCCATACGGCGCCTCGGGCTCCCAGAGCGCGTACTACGCCCAGAACCTCCAGCCCCAGGCGGCCCCGCTCCAGTTCTACGCGCCCGCCTCCCCCGATGCCGGCGGCTTTTATCCGGGCTCGCGGCCAAGTCTTGAAGGTACCATGGGCTCTCAGGGCACCATAAGACCACAGGGCGCGGCCCCAGCATATGGCGGCAATATCCAGACGCAGCAGCCCTGGTGGACAGCGTTTGGGACGGGTGGTTTCGAGGGAGAACCACCATTGCTGGAGGGTGCGTCGCTATACTTCTTACAACTTGCCCTTCGGCTCAACTCGTGCTATAGAGCTCGGCATCAACTTCTCTCACATACGCGGCAAGTCGATGACGGTCCTCAATCCCATGAGCCGCATAGACGAACACATCATGGACGATGCCGACCTCGCAGGACCGATTATCTACGTCTTTTGCTTTGGGATGTTCCTTCTGCTAGTGCGTCCGCTCTCCGCCCTCCCAATTGATCAGCGCTGACCTGCTGTTAGTCCGGCAAGCCTAATTTCGGCTACATCTACGGCGTTGGGCTTTTCGGATCCATGTCCCTCTACATCCTCCTCAACCTCATGTCTGAACGACCCATCGATGCCTTCCGTGTTACCTCCGTGCTCGGATACTGCCTGCTACCCATGGTCGGCGTGAGCGCCGTCAGCGTCATGGTGACTCTCGAGTGAGTGCGCTTCCCTCTTTCACAATGGCCAATACTAACCTGCGCGTAGCGGCATGTTCGGCTACCTCTTGTCCTTCCTCTCCGTCTTGTGGTGCACCTACTCTGCATCAGGTATCTTCGTTTCGGTCTTGCAGATGTCGCAGCAGCGCGTCTTGGTCGCATACCCCGTTTTGTTACTGTACGGATGCTTCGCTTTGCTCAGTGTTTTTGACGGAACTGGTACAGCAAAATAATGCATTCATGTGTACTAGTATTTTATCGCGCTTAGCCAATGGATCAAGCAGCTCAAAGGGAGCATATCGACAACCAGTCTAATAATCCCTTCTATAGGGAAGAAAGGATTTTGCTGGACTCAAAGCCCGTCGAACGGACAACGAGTGCGTTCACACTCAAGGCTCATTTTATCTGCCTGCAGCGCTTGCGAGGGTACCTTTGCATGGAAAGAGAGGGCCGGTCTGCCGCTGTGTGCGCATTACGACACATGTAGTTGGCGTACTACCAGTGGAGTACATACGCTCTCTCTTCCGCCTATATCCTCTGCTTCTTCCTTGGACCCGGACCACCAGCGCTACCAAAACTGTTCGAGCTGTTTGTACCTGGCTTGCTCTGGCCGAAAGGCCCACCGTGCGTCTGACCGCCCGGTATGCCAGCATGGGCCGGGAGAGCATTCGACATGGTAGACGGCGCGTCGTCTTGAGTGATACGACGATACGGGGGAAGCTGCGATGTTGCGAGACCGTCGAAGACGCTGGCAATATGCATCAGTGTCTGAGGTCGAGATGCGTGTACCAACTCACTTCTTTGTTGGCCTCGGGTCCTCGTGGAACCACTTGTGCCGCAAAGCGTCGTGAGCTGTGAGACGAACGTCGGGGTCGTATATGAAGAGGCTCCTGATGAGGTCGATGCCTGCGGGACTTCGGATACGGTTGGTGCACCACTCCGCTAGACGGTTGCTCATCCTGCGAGCAATCAGCCAGCGGCCACAAGCATAAGCGAGTAAGCTCACTGGTCCAGTCGCTTCATGTTGTGATATTCAGGCATATCGACGACCCCTGGCCATTCACGCTCCGTAGGCGTCCCGATCACCTCGAAAATCTTGATGAGCTGGTCGCGCTGGAAGGGCACATTCTTCTTCGAGTCGAGCTTCGCCTCCTCGCCTTTGAAGATAGGACGCAAGCTCGCGAGCTCAGCGAGGACGCAGCCGACGGCCCAGCAGTCGATAGCTTTGTGGTAATGCTTCGCGCCAAGGAGCAGTTCCGGTGCGCGATACCAGATGGTGACGACGACCTTGTCGCCTGCGAAGAGTGGCTGGAGTGGCTCGTGGATCAGGCGCGCAAGCCCAAGGTCCCCGATCTTTACCACACCATTAGAGGTGATCAGGATGTTGGCTGGCTTCAGGTCGCGGTGGAGGATGTGTGCAGAATGGAGGTAAAGTAGGCCGTTTAGCAGCTGGTAGGTCAACGATTTGAGGAGGCTTGTGGGGAGGGGTGTTCGCAGTGTTTGGGAGTGATGGTGAATGACTTGCTGATATGTGAGCACTGAGGTCAAGTCCGACGCACACGGACAAGAAACATACCAGAAAGTCATGCTCCGCGTACTCGAACACCATGTAGATCGACTTGTCCTCGAGGATGACTTCGCGTAGCGAGACAACGTTCTCGTGGCTTATCTCGCGGTTCAGCTAGTAGAATCCTCAGCAACAATGTACGAGAGACATAGAAATGACACGCACTGCGATCTCCCGTATTGCACTTTGGCTGATACCAGTGTAGGTGATCACGTCGCCCTCCTTGTCCGGCTTAAACTTCTTGATAGCATGCAGTCTGCCTGGATCTCCATGGCTCTGAGCCTTGTAGACGCGCCCGTACGTGCCGGACGAAATGAAGCCCAGGATATGGTACTTCGCCGCCACGGTCTTGTGGCTAGCGTCGCGCTTCGCGCGATATATTCGCATGGGATCGTGCACCAAGAGGTTGTTGGACCATTCGTCAAGCATGTCGAGGCTATGAAAGAGTACTTATGCTCTCGCACAAGCCAACGGGACAAGACGGTGATGGTCGTCAGAAGCAAGGAACAAAGGACACCATATCTGGAACAATAATCGCCTCGTACGGAATCTCTGAACCGGTCAATAACTTCTGAAGTCAAGAAAGATTTAGGTTAGTCCTCTGTAAGGCTGCACGTATGAGTAGACGGATAGGAAGTGCTGCAGCATTTACGAAGTCTTCTGATTAATATTAATACCTATAAGTAAGATCCCTTCACCGTCCTTAACAAGTCGTGAACCCAATAACATCGTGCAAGTCCTCTTATCCTGCTCCCGACAGCAGCTGTCTGCTGTACAGCTTCAGTAGCACCTCCATGATCTCCTCCAACGGCGTCGTCGCGTACTCGTGCACATACTGCGGCAGCGAATCCTCCAAGCTGAACCCGGCCTTCTTCATGAAGAACGGATGCATCACGTCCGGCGTCGCCTCGCCCAGCTGCCGCATCGTCAATCGCTCGATGTGCCGCGTCCCTGGTTTGTACACCAGCTCGCGTCGTTTTCCTCCTTCCGACGAGGGGTTCGGCGACGGCGGCTGCGTCGATGGGTCACGCACTATCGGGAACACGGTACCCTGGTCGTGTGACACCGCCTTCGTCATCACGCTCGCCCCCACACTCGACCTCCCTGGCCGTTCCTGCGCTGGCACAGTCGCGCTACGCGTGCCCTCGCCAATAGCATATGAGTCTGGCCGCCGCGCTGCAAGCGCCGTCCGCCAGTCCTCCGCCGCGCGCACCTGGTCCATCTCCCGCGTGAGGTTCTTGCGCAGGAGGGTGAGCCACGAGTAGAGCGCGACGTTGAGCGTGATGAAGATGTCCTCCTGGACGCGCTGGCCGTCGCGCCGATCGAAGCGGCTGTGGAACTCGTACGCGAGCTCGCGCGCGCGCTCGGTGCTGCGCATGCGGATACGCATGGAGGGCAAGCCGACAATGGTAGCTTCGGTAGAATGCGCGCTAAGGGCACTGAGCCAAGCGCGACCGTCGGCATGCGGGCCATCCGCCGGTGCACCACGTCCAACCTGGATGTACTTCGAGATGGTCATCGACGAGAATGATAGACGTATGTCGCGCTCAGCGTGGGTTTGCTCCGACTCGACTAGCCGGGTGAGCTGCGCCTGGACATCGCGAGCAACGAACTGGGCGACCTCCGTGTCGAACATGGTCCGGGGGAAGACGACAAGGCGAAGGTAATCCAGGCGCAAGCTCATACGCTGCTTGATGACGTACACCAGCGCCGTCTCAGCTTCTTTGAAGCGCGCCCTCGCCGAGACGAGCATCGCTTCAGCCACGGCGGACAGCGGATGATCTGGTTTGGGCGTACGCGCAATGCGGAAAGCCTTCGACTCCCTACTGGCACCCTCTCGCTGTGCGTCCAGGTTCGCGCTGAACTTGTTGGCGTAGGACATGAGCTTGGGGATCGTTGCGACGGTCACGATCGCTACGATCTCAGGGCTTCGCACGACAAACGCCAAGTCGAGTGGCCTCCTGTCCGAGTCGCGCATGGATGCGACCATTGACCAATCGTCGAAGATCTCCACTTCCATAGGTTCCGCGCTACATGATTCCAATTAGTGAACGAGGTCATACAGAAGTGGGTTTTGAGCTTACCGATAGTGCAGCAGCTTCTGATGGTCGGACTCGAGCTCCAGAATAAGCGTACCGCTGGTCATGCGCAGCTCCAGCATTTTCTCTTGCTGCAATCCTTCGTCCGATGGCATCCTCCGAATGGTCGAGAACACGAAGTTGGACACGTCGGAGTGCCCAGATATGTTGCCCTTTGCGTTGAGAACGACGTCGCCAACCGAGAGGGAGAGCTCGTGCGTGGCCTCTGTGATGACGGTGCGCAAGACGATGTCCTTGATGCCCAGCGATACATTGCTGATTGACTGGCCAAGGTCAGCCTCCAGATCCAGGCTGCGCGTGCGGAAGAGAACCATCACGGAGACGTCCTGCTTCGGTTGATTGGCCTGCGAATGCTGCGACTGCGAAGGAGTGGAAGGCATTGTGGAGGGTAGTGTGGCTTCGGGCGGAAGGCGTAGAGCATTCGTTTCTTGGGCGGTGTTCTGGAAAGTCGGGATTCTATCCAACCAAACTGCCTTGAAGCAGAGCACGTCCTGCAACCGCGAGAAGCGGAACCCACCCAAGAACTCCGTGTCGACCACCAGCGATATGGAGCTGAGCGGCGTCCCCCCGCCTGTCTTCGTCTTCGCGAAGTCGGCAGAGAAGGCAAGGTTTCGCGCATCAAGCTTGACACATTCTTCGCTCAGGAAGCCATGCTTCAGCCCAATAGTCAAGCCACCGACGGCGCCGGTGAACGTCACTTTGCGAGCGCCAGGGGACACATTGACCATGAAGCCTCCACTGTCCCAATGCACGCCCGCCACGACATTGACATCGGGCTGGCAGGTCAGCTCAAGCTTGGACTGGTCGATTCGGAGGCTGAAGCTGATCTGCATGCTGGAAGAAGATGTAGCAACACGCGCGTCGGGAAGAATCTGCGATGGACCTGGTGTCGATGGTGCTGTACTGGGCAGAGGCGTACCAGCTGGATTGCCTCGGGGAGAGCGTGGCGGGACAGGGGGCACTCTCAAACTGACTCGTCGCATGCGATTGTTGATATGACCAACCAACTCCGAGATGAATGGCAACAGTGTCGGCCGCAATGTGTTCTGCGAAGAGTGTACTGTGCTCTTGAACATGAGTATTGAGGGAGCGTCGTCCACGGAGCCCTGCTTCATGGTAACAGGAAGAGCTCGGTACTCCATCCAGAGTGTGAAAACAGGGAGGTTGAACACTTCGGCTCCCATCTCCAAAATCTGCTCGTCCGACTGCTGCCGATGGGGTGCACTATATGCGCTCGAGAGCTTGGAGGCGGCCTGGCTGTACATTCGGATCTTGCCGCTTTGGAACGTGAGGCTGGCGAAGATGCTGGATGCGGGAGCTTTGTGAGCCGACGACGAAACGGTAGGTGAGTCCATGACAGGAGCTGACGGTGCATGGGGAAGGGAGAATCGGTCCAATCGTTCCTTTCCTTGACGATAGACGTCGACAAGCGAGAACACGTAGTCGGAGATGGAAGAATCGAGGTCTAGCACGAAGCCCGTAATAGCCGACTTGATCCATACTTGTCGCGAGGCTGCTGAGCCCGAGGCACGCACTTGCGCTCGCAGAGATGGATGCAGAAGACGATTGCGGGTCTGATGATTGTCCCCCAAGAAATCGGCTGGTACAGATTGACGGAAGCTATAAGACTGGTGAGCTGGTTCCAACGTGCGATGGATAAGGAAAGCTCACCGAGAGACGAACTGGAAGGAGAAGTTCTCGATAGATGCTTGGCCACTTTCGCCACGCTGTGTACTAAATCCCAGGCTCTTGATCGAGACCAAAAAGGCCCGTACCGCATTCTGCTTCTTCCGCCCACGTTGAGGTAACTCGAGATCGACATCGCGGATGACCGGGAATGCGAACCCGACGTTACGCACGGCTACATTAAGGACGTAGTCGCTGAGCAGCGAAGGCGTCTCCTTGACCTCCGCCGTAGAGGCCTTTACGTCGAACGTACGCATGATGGTTTGGGTTTTCTCCTTGAAGGCAGCGAGTTCCTGAGCACGCTCCTGCTGTCGTTGCATGATCTCAACCTACAGTAACGATCAGAGATATTCAGCGAAAGACCAATTATCGAACAAACCTGGATGTCATCGACAAAGTCACCCAGTTCGCCAATAGAGCTAGGCTGCATGACTGCATGTATCTTGGTCACGTCGATATTGAGGCGGTCGTTGGAGGCGCCGGCACCCTTCTCGCCCTTCACCTTGAAGTCGATGATGACGAACGCAGATCGAAGGGCCCTATTGAAAGACGATCCCGTTCCCTGAGGAGCGGTTCTGGGCGCGAGGGATAATGCCAAATCGCTCAAGGATACATCCCAGTTCTGGCCGACGACGTTCTGAAGCTGCCCGCCGATATCTTGACATTCGAGGAACAAAGTGGAGGCAGCGCCATCGAGGCCAATGCGGAAGCCACGCATCTTGAAATGCACGCGGTATATAAGGCTGGAAGGTGCCGGTGTCGGGTCCTGGAAAGGCAAAGGTTGCTCTTGCTCCGCGGATGTCGTCTGCGCGCGTTTGGTGCTTGTTTGCTGTACGAGCTGCATGAGGTCGTTGAAATCGCGCCCGAACTTCTGTTGCACGGCCAACAATGTGTCCCAGTGTGACGGGCGGACAGTCGCCTGCAGAAAGTCGACCAACACGAGCATATCCAATCCGCGGACTTCCTCCCATCGACCAGAGAGCAGAATGCGAGGAAGATCCAGCTTGACACGCGTGCCGCTGGGGGCAGACATGACGTCGGGGGAGGACGATACCGAAAAGACTTGAGATCCAAGTTGTAGACCGAACGCACGTGGAGCAGGCTGGACTGACAATCCCGGAGTGTGAGTATACGCGATGATGTCGTTGACAGCCCAGGAAAGCCAGGTGCCGTGCATGACTTGAAGTGAGATGAGGGCAGAAGACAGTTGTGCGTGTACATGCATCAGAGACCATGGCGAAGGTGAAGGGGATGGGTTCGACGGCTCTGGAGCTGTATCCTTCAGTTCCGACAATATGGGCTTCAACGTAGCTTCAAGGCCAGGAAGGAAGTCGGACCTCCACTCTTCTACGAACCTGTACAGGCGGAGAGCGCTACGAGGCACCGACAGGTGGATCCGAAGCATCTGGAGCACCAGCTTTGGCAATTCATCTGGCCCACGCTCGATTAGGCTGATCTTGCCATTCTCGAGGCTGAGGGAGGCCAGAACGTCTTGCCCACTGCGTTTACTTGCGTCGGATGGGGTGCGACCTCGGAAGAACACCTCGCGGAAGGCTATCGCGTAGTTTGCAGCATGGCGGTGCAAGACGTTGCTTGAGGAGACGACAACTTGGAGGTCGCGGAAACCAAACTCAGTGGTGAGGTTCGCAGCAACTGCACGCACGCGCAAGCCCTTCAAAGAGCAAGTGACGTCCGTGGTCGCGGGATGCGTAGGCTGTGCGGGGGCGCTGACAGGCGAGGATGTCGGCTTCGAATGCTTCCTGATCAATGCGACCAGCGGCTTCCGGATTGGCAGCACAAATTGCGCGAAGGATATGAGAGTTGGATGTATGATAACGTCGACCTCCCCGGACGACACGGACAAGACGGTTTTGGCTACCGTTGACGACTGCGAGTACGGGCCCTCCAGAGACCATTGAGACGCGGATGGCGGGACCACATCACGTGAGAGCTCCAGCGTATTTCTCCAACAATTGGCCTCGAAGTTCGACAGATTGACCTCGTTGTGAGCGCTCCCGCTGCTGTCGAGGAGTATCAAACTCAGACGCTTGAATCCTAGGTGCATATGCGATGGCAAAGACGTCGATGAGTTCTCGGTTCTGTCTTTGCGGATCTCTGGAAGCATAGCATGCAGGGTGTCGAGTTGCTCTTCGTCTGTAAGCTCCGTGTCCAACTGGAGCAGCCGCGACAAGAGCAGTGGCTGGAGCTCCGCGATCGAGGAGTCCACTGGTACGACCGTCTTGCCATCTTTGCGAACTTCCCATAAGCAGCTGCGTGTGTAGAAGAGGAAGCGAAACGTTGGGTCGGTCCTGAGCTGAAACGATGGTCCGCTTTGGACGAAGAACGATGGCTGGATAGTCGAAAGAGGGTCGATGACCGGCCGCCCATCGGTGGCTCTGACAATGCTATTCATCAACGCCATCTTCATGCCCGTAACCCGACGCGACCAAGCGGTGATCATGGAGCCCGCTTTCACTGCCTGCTTCGCTATAGGAATGCACGATGCTAGAATGTATCCTGGCGCAGCCTGACCTAGGCGCAGGTTCGCAACTCCGAAGGAAACGTCGCCCGTCTGCCCCGACATGTTGGCCGCGAGGTCCTCGACAGACACAGCGAATAGGTGCTGGCCATGCTCCACGGTGTCTGCATAGCGACGATTGTTCTGCACAACGGCCAGCGAGAGAGAAAGGTCTCCCAACTGCACTCCTGCGCGCTTTTCGTGCTCCGAAATGCTGGCTTTGACGTTGAGGTCATGAAGTGACAGCAGTGTCATGGCCATCGCGGGATGGCTTCCGGCAGCAGGTCGACCCTCTTCATCGGGGAACGTGGCAGAATGGTTGACGTCCGAGACGGGAAGCGTGTTGAAGAATCGGCAAGTAATAGCATGAACCGTGAAGTCCAGCATATTCTCCTGGATGTCCGGTTCACCGCGGACTGCCTCGGAAACAGAGTCAGCCAAGAGGCCATCGATGAACAGCTCGGGGCTGGGTTGCTGCACGGGCTATATAAGCAGGAATTCAGCTGCCGGAAAAGCGAACTTACAATGGTCTCCGTGCTCGAAAGCAGGCTTCCTATCACTGGAGCGACGAGAGGCGTAAGTCGAAGGTTCGTCCGCGAGCAACGCGCACGGAAGACTGTGGTGCTGATATCATTGCTTGGAGGTGTCCCTGATATCGGCGACCGTGGCGATGTAACGCTTGGTCTGTCCATCGACTTGACTTCGGGTTCGGAATCACCAATCACGTCCTACGGTGTTCAGTATAAACAACGGCTCAGCAATCGGTCGTACCCTTACATATAGGAGGGTTATCGGCCTGTCATCCAACAATGACGGGTAATCGAAGTCGGTGGAGGTGAACCTGCGAGTTACTCGGGCATATTCTCGCAGCAACTTCGCGTTCTGTGACTCGTCTCCAGTATCGGTCAGTGAGATTGGAGTTTAGGCGTGATGCGAAGCTCACCAATGTCGGAGAGATCCTCGTCTGAACTGGAGCCGTCCGTCAAATCCTCGTCGTCGGATTCATCGCAGCTGCTTGAGGCCTCATCGTCGGCAGCAGACATGAAGTCAGGAGGCGCAAGTCGCTGATTACTGTCGAAAGAACAGTTAGGTGCATACAGTGCGCATTTCCCAGTGACTGACGCTAGGCGAGCATCCCGTTCGAGTTCGGTAGCTCCGTCCTCCCTTTCGGATTCGGATAGCTGCTCGAGTTTCGACCACGGCCTGTTGAAAAGCTTGACGTTGTCTGGCTTGAGTTCATCCTCACATCGACCGTCCAGAGTTGCGGCGCGGGTCGGGATGACGAGAGCTGGTTGCGGCAGGTAGACGCCATTCTTGTGAAGTCCACGGCCTATTGCAAGGCATCAGATCAATGTATTTCGCACCATCTCGAGAAGTACCTAAATGGGCTGGTTGCATGCGCGGAGGCGTGAACATCCGCTTGGCGCGCCCAGTTGGCGTGTCTTGCTCCCGCACAAATGTCGACTGAGCGCGCGAAAGATCCTTCCAACCCTTTGGGGCGGAGTAGATGTCCAAGTAGATATCCGTCATAGCCTCTGCGGCTTCGAACCAATGTCGTCGGAAGTTGACCACGTCGGGAGATAGTAACGCCCTGAGCGAAATGCGCGGAACTCTGACGCTCGTGTTCTTCCTGAACATCAGACCGCCACGATCATTGCTGTCGATCTTCAAGCCGTCGTCTAGGGAGATGACGAGACATGCATTGCCTGCGTTCCATGTAGCATCCAAGCGGTGCAGTCTGACCTTGAGGAAAGTCAAGTCGGGATAGGTTGGCGCCTGGAACTGTGGGGC
>JAMQCK010000885.1:0-14398 GCA_024196135.1 Pleurotus ostreatus/Saccharomyces cerevisiae fusant | reverse complement strand
AAAAGAAGAGTGCGCGCAGAAACATCATGCGTTCAGCTGGCGAATCTTTTCTTGTGAGTGCATCACTATTGACTCCGAATTTCCGCTAAGGCTGCAATCGTCGAAATACAGGCTGTGTCAGATCGCGTCCGAGCAGGATTTGTGCATCGACCACGTCCTGGGTGACCCTCTCGTCCAGCGCATATGTGCCGCCTTCGATAGAGACGGCGCTTATGCTGATTTTTCCGCGTTCCGACACCTTGAGCAAGGCCCTGTGCCCAGCGAGACCGTACTCAATCCGCGCGACTTCATGTTTCCAGGACTTGACGACACCGATGAGCTTTGGGCTGATATACCCACTAGTAAACTGGCCGTTCGGCATATACGAGACCTGCCAGTAGGCGGCTGATAGCCGCCTTCGGACAATGCCGATCTCGGTTCAATCCGAACACGTGTTCATCCCCTTTTGGCAGGTTTTTGTGGTGGTCACGCAGCAGTCTAAGATCTAAGAAGTTGGACGACAGGTATTATTGTAGCATACATACGGGACAAGCGAATTTCGGTCAAAGTATAGGACATCAAATTACTACAGGACTGTGCGGGCCTTCTTGCGGGGGGGCGCGTCGTCTTCGTCAGAAGTTTCTTCGCAATCAACGGGCAAAAGACGCGCCTGGCAGTTGTAAGAACATGGTATGTACAGAGATGAAGAAAGTATGCTTACAGATCCAGAGTTGCCGGGGAGATTGGAGGTGTATTGCGTGGCGACTGCGGGGTCAGCGTTGCTGCCAGTGTCGGCCGCGGGGGCCTCGACGTTGGGGCAAGGCGCCGTCTGAGTATTTGTGAGCGTACGTGGAAATGAATGAGTACGGATAGATGATGTTAGACTCATGATAATGGAGAGGTAATTGTCACGTACGACGCATCCATCCTCACGAGCGAGCCTATCCACGTCCTTCGACACGACTAGCCGCCGCGCCGCCCTCGTTCGGATCCAACGTCTGTAGAAGCCTACGTCGGTAGCGGAAGGTGGCTCCCGGTGGAAGAGGGTACAGGCGGCGCTCTTCAACACCATAGTCAGTGCGTCGTGATCCGATTCCCTACGGGACGCATAAGTCACATGAATCCGGTCAGGCTGATGTATGATGAACGCACCCGTCGCCCAACCCCGTCGTGATGTCTGTGAAGCGGCTGAGGAGTTGGTCGTTCGCGAATACACGGCTTTGCGACCAAGCATTCGGCCCGATGTAGGAGAAGCGCCTGATCTCGGGGTGAATGAGCTCGCTGGCGCGATAGGTCCAGGTGAGCTCCCATGAGTTGAATAAGACAGGATCGACAACGAAGGACGCGCTGGCATCAATGAGATCAGGTCTGGGACAAGAGAGCGAGCTCACGTACCTGTCATCAAGGTCGATGATCCATGTATACCGGTCTCCTACAAAACGAACAGGAGCGCATATCTCCTCGCCCATGCGCGCGAGAGTGTTGATGTGTGTCGTCCCAGTAAAGCGCCAGCCGCGGGCGGTGTACTTCTCGATGGGATTGTCGTCGTACTCGTCGATGAACCGTATGCCGGCGTTCTTCATGAACGTGTTACCGGGGAAGAGAGAGTAAGCGGACCTGAAGGATATAAAATTCATAACAGGCGCTAGGAAAAGTCGACTCAGTGCATGATCGTCTCGTAGTACTTGTTCACGTACTGGAGTGAAAATCGAGGATGGTGTCGATTGCGGACTCGACGGCGATCATCACTTGAATGATCGCGTCTCCGCGTACGAAGGAGAATGCGTCGAGGATGGCTCTCTGATCGTAGATAGCATCGTCGCGGACCGCGAAGAGGTTGCGAGCGCGAATCAGGGAGGAGTCGAGGTCAATCTCCTGGGACCGGCGAGGCCGATATGTGTAGCCCAAGCCGAGGATGAAGTCGAAAAGCTGCCGAGCGTGCCGTCCTTCTGTGTAGAGATCGAGGTCGGAGTCCCCCACAGGCGTCCGTGCGAAGTAGTGGATAGCGACGGAACCTGAAATGAGAGTCCCTGTCTGACGCATGGTCTCGCGGAAAGCGAGGACCTCGTTCTCGCTCATGAACTTGGCGAGACTGTGGCAGAGTCGGTAAGCAATCGCATTGTAGGATCGTACCGCGCGAAGTGCGTTCTTGCAGACCAAGGAGTAGCTGATCATGTCGGCTTGGTTTAGGAACGAGCAGAGCGGGACATCACAGGTGCCAGGGCTGCGAATCGTAGTCAGTATCGTATCAGAGCCACTTCCAGTCGTGGAACGTACAGTCTCATAGTTGGTGGTCGTCGCGCGAGACGATGGTGGGGGTTGAGAACAAGTCGGGGCGAACCTGTGCGGACACGTACCTTGCGGTGTTGAAATTCGTCAGGAGACGAGCCACTGGAGAAGGTTCGCTGGTCATTCGACGCGCTCTAGTGGCGCCACTCGCGGTGAATTACATGTGAGCTGCTGCTGCGGTCGAAAGTCCGTCGAGGTCGAGGTGCTAGACGCGTAGCCCTGATGCACGATTGTGTGCCTGGTCACTAGGTTGAAAGGAATGTCGGCGTTCGTCGTAGACAGATTGTTGGTCCATATCTCGTATAGTGTACGTATAGCATCGCGCGCAGAACGCAGAGACGGTGAAGACGGCGAAGATTATCGCAGGTTTTTGACTGTCAAAAAAGACACCGAACATCAGCTGAGCGCCACATATAACTCAATTGGGAACGATCGGATCAATGTGTGATTCGCCACGCAAGTCACATGTTCTCTTTGTCCATCTATCTACGCTAAGTCCCTCCCTCCCCTCGTCATTCAACCTAGCGGCGCTAGCGCACCATAGACTCTCTCTCGTACAGAACAAGTACCGCCTTTTTGGTGGTTCCGTCTCTGCCTCGCCAACATCCCAATTGATCCGGCGGCACTTGATCCAGCGGCCCTTCTCGCACGCATAGGTCACCGTCGAACATACCATCATGTCGATATACAGTGCCTACGTTGTCAATTGCACGACAGGTAAAGTGATTTTGCCCGCCATATACGATACCTCGCAGCTTCATCGGCACATCTTTGAAGGCAACTTGATGCGAGATGACCAAAGGGGCGTCCGTTCGGTCCAAACAGAGTATGTCCGGTATGCTTTGTACGGTCACAATTGGTATTGTAGGACTCCTACAGGAGAGGCATCTCACAGCACGACCTCTTCCCTTCAGAACCTCGGCCAACCAGTCTGCCGTGGTGAACCTATCGCGATTTCTTCCATTGAGTAAGTTTGTCGTATAGAGCGGGTGGCATTGAGCTAAAACAGTAGTTCCCTCATTTCGGGTGGCGTTGCACCTCACGCATTTGAGCATTCGGCAGGCGAGTGTCTTGTCCCCCATCATCATCATCGCCAGTCTAACGACGGACGCAGGATTGTTACCGTAAGGGAAAAGTATCGAATCTCGTGAGTTCAATAGTTTCCTTACAGCGTCGCGCGTGTCTGACCACAAGGTAGACTCCTGGCGCGTGTATCTCGCCCATTGGAAGGTGAGCTCTTTCATGAACGGGCTTAATCTCGACATGTAGGGCGTCCACCTTGCCGGGTTGCCGAGCCATATGCAATGCAAGACGGTGAAGAGAGAATCGTAGGGACAACTCCAATCTGACGCGTTCCATGTATATCCTTTTGGCGCAGGCCTATCGTCTGCTGTCCCTTGCTCATGCCGGGCTCTTTTTTTTGCCGGGTCGACTTGGTCTCTAGACCTATCATCGTCGAAGGTCGTACTTTCGACTTTGCGCTTAGAGGTACGCTCAACGATTGCTATCGTGGATGCTGGTTTATGTTCTTGCTTCTGATCTTCTTCAGCTACGCAGCAGTCTTGACGGCGTGGTCGCTTAGCAGGGGGTTCATCCGATATCGACGGACTGACGCCGGAGATTATCTTCCTTGAGTATTTCCTCTTCGGAACTCGCTTTCCTTTTGCTTCTTCCTGACCTTCGTCCTCGTTCTCAGCGAACTGCCAGGCCTGTCTTCCGAAGGGCGTATCGATATCGTCCCACTCTTCTCGCGACTGCCATCTCAGCGCTGGATGCAAGCCCGATAGCTCGAAGTCGGGGCCCTTCCAGTCAAGATACGATCGTATGAGCTGATTCCTCGTATCGCCCTTCACATGCTCCGGTAGCTGGCCATGGTATTTGAGTCTAGTTATGTCGTTGAGTATCTCGAGATTTCTGAACTCTCTTCTCAACTGATCATCTAGTCCCCTAGTGATCATCCTCGTGTTGAAGGCCGCGAGTATCGCTGTCCCTGCTGCAGATGAGCTTCGGGAAAGGGCGGTGTAGAACGCTTGGTGCGATCTCGAGTTCGCGAGATTGACAACATTCACAGGTCTCGTCTTTCCTTGGGACGCGTAGTCCGTCATCGAGAAATTGGGCAGAATAGGTACTTGGGAGCGTTCGATTTTGACGATCTGATCGCTGGGCAGCTGGCATTCGACAGTCTCTTTCTCCCTTGACAGAGGAACGACGTTTTCCTCGAGGCCCTCGATATGCACGGCGTGCGGCGGATTGATCAGTTTGACGAAGAGTACGTCCAATATCCTCTGCTTCTGCGCCCCCCTTGACGCTGACCAGCCGTACACGATGGCCTCTTGCCCTTTTGTCATGCATAACTCCGTCGCTATGTTAGATCGTATCATGACTGGCATACCTTTACACAGGTCGAGCCGTCCTGCAACGTGGCCTGTGAAGCACGGGAGCGAAGACCACAACGCCTGCTGCAGTTCGTCGGTTATCCCCGATCCAGCTGTCGCAACCTTCTTTGGCTTTCTCTTCTTCTTTCCCTTCGGTCTAATGGTGTCCTCAGACGCACGAACATCGCACGAATAGAAAGATTCAAGCTGCTGACCAGTATCTGCCGCAAATCGTCGGGCACCGAGTTCATTGAAGGCGTCTTTCTCTGAATTTCTCGCAGTGATTATTGATACATTTCTGAACAGAGCATCGCTCAGGCGAGGCGCGGCGGGACTGTTTCCGACAATTCGACTTTGCAAGAAAGCGAGGTCCTCGGGCGTGCAAGAAGCATATCTCATGTTCGCAAGCGCGCGCGCCATAGCGCGGTCTTCTTCGGTTGCTATTCGCATTCTCATGTTTTCAGACAGGATCACGACCGTCGTAACTTGATGCCAAATCGCCTTACCGATGATGTTCATCTGGACTTTCAAGGACATCCTCTTTCTTTCGACATCCGTCTGAACCTTACGGTCGTATAATCGCGGACCATGCACAGGTGGGAGCTGTGCAAAATCTCCGGCAAATATCATATTCATCCCGCCGAAAGGTTGTTCGTGACGGCCCATCGCCTTTGCCAGATTCGCGCTTATGCGGTACATGTCGCAGCAGTTAAGCATCGAAATTTCATCGATGAATATGTACTCAACTCTGCTCAGACGATCATGAACGTTTCTCACTGTGCTCGAGTCCAACCCAACAACGCCATCGTTTCCTTTGGAGTTCGAGCCCCATCCCATCCCGAGGACGGAGTGGTATGTGAAACCGTTCAGCAACGCGGCTGCTGTTCCTGTAGGCGCCAGTATGATGAACCTATGCTCCTCCCCCCTCTTTTTGAAGAACTCAATTAGCGCACGAATAACCGTCGATTTCCCGGTTCCGCCCATTCCGCCCAAGAACATGCGCAGCGGTTGGGCATTGATGCCACCGGCGTGACTTGCGATGATCGTGAATGCCCTTTGTTGATCTGCGTTGAGTGAAAACTGACTGATGATTTCGTTGATCAGCGATTGTAGGTCTGGCTTTGTGTCCATGTAGTCGTTCGTGAAGTACTCTGGTGGCAAGGTGACGACGCCTGTTTCATGTTGACCGTTGGATTGATATTCGTGCCCAGCAGGCTGCGCCGTATGGACTGGACGCCCGAACTTCCCGTTGAACAGCGTTCTCTTCAGGTTTTGTACGTATGTCGACCATTCGGAACCCCTGAGACTCTGACGAGGCTCGACAGTATCCGGAACATCGCCATACGAAGGTGTCGGTAGCTGCTGCGTCCATCCGGTTGCTTTAGCGTAGGCCCGAGCCAGTTCTACGCATTGATATATTCTATTCCATCCGGGGCCTGTCTCGCCATCTGCAGGAACGTCCAAGTCTAGGTCCTCGCCATAGGTATGTACACCGCCGTCTTCATCCACGTCGGAGTCGTTATCAATCTCGAAATTGAACTGTCCCACCCGTCTCCTCTTCTGTTTCAGCTCGTTGCTATAATCATCTCGCGCATCCGCGCATTCGTATCGAAGGTTGAAGTTGTCCATGATTTGCCGCTGTCTGACGCTGAATCGGTGGTCGCGGAATGCAGAATCCCAGTTGCCTGTGTCGGATCTGAGGTCCCGCCCTCGTCGCCACGGTTTGAAGAGGGTAAGCATCGTTGCACAATAGTACTCACGATCCCCTTGGTCACGTCTAGGTATCGCACCTCTGACGAAATTCGGGACTATATAGTCCCTCTTGGAGGGATCGCACCATACATGGTGTGATACGTGTTGAGGGTGAGTCTCTAAGAAAGACTGATATGGGGGCTGGCGATTGACTGACATTGGCGATTTCTGCTCGCCATCCATGAGTGGCGTCACACGAGGTATACGGCTCAGCTCGTCAAGCGTGTCGACACTCACGGACGGCGTTGTTTGCGAGACATCACGAGAGGCACGATCTTCCACTGCACATTTATCTTTGTCGTCAAAGGTAGGCTGTTCATCCGTGCCTTCCAGATATTCTTTCAATTGATTGGGCGTCCTTTTAGATTTCTTGGCGCATTGTATCCACTCATATAGACTGTAATTCTCGTATTGGCGCGGTCGATGTACGTAGTCGTCCACGACTGAAGTCCCTATAAGTTGATCTTGTTCTTTCTTCAGCACAAGACGCTCTTCGAAAGTGTGGCCCACGCTTGTATCCGGCCAGTCGTCAAGTGCACGATTCACGTAGGTCTTCCACCAGAAAACGACGAATTCATGACTTTTGTAGTGGTCAGGCATACCGAGCAGGTGCGACGCCGCCAGAGGACTGCCAATCTCCATACGAGGAGCGAGGGCATTGACCATCTGCACCATCAATTTTCGGGCGCTTGCTTGATCCCGCGCAGTCCCTTCGAACATGGGTGCATTCCGCTCAAAGACGGATTTTATGCAAGACATTATGTGGTACGTCTTCAAAGAACATTTTGTGATGTAGTCCGATACATACAGAATGATCGCTTTCATAGAAGTTCCAGATTGCAAACTCGTTGTATCCGTGTTTCCCCTCGTTAAGTAAGTCAGTACGGGTGTCACACAGTTCATCATCACTTCCTTCTTCATGAGGTGAATCGCTCCTGTTACCCGGTCTACGTAGGACTTACTGACATAATCTCTAGGGAACCGCGCCTCGCATATTCCATCGTCACCTTTGCATCCCTTGACGCCTTCGAGGGGGTCTTTCTTTCCTTGCTCGGAGTATGCAGCTGCGCGACCTTTACGCTTACGGATGCATCGGTGAAGTTGGACGCGCAATATGAGGTCGTCGACGGTCTCTTTGAATGCCGACCACCAAGATTGCCTGCGAATGGGACATTCGCACGAGTCACGCAGACACCTGCAAGGGTCAGGGGGCGGGGCGGGTAATGTCTGCGTAGGGTCTTCGTAAGCCTCTTTCCTCGTACTCGATTTGTCTTGACTTACACCTTCCTCGGTAGGCGACCGATCGGGATAGAGCCTATGTATATCTTCGCCCACATCGTCCCTCGGCTGAAAAGGCACGCGCGCCTTGACCGAATCCAGATCGCCTGTCAAAAATTGGCCGGTTTGCATCTCCTCGAGGTAGCGTATCATTTCCGTCTCGAATGATGTATCCCCACTGAGTAGCCTGTCCCGTATAGCTTGCGGAGACGGCGCGCCTCGAATCCACAACATAGTGTGGAGGTGTAGCGTCAATCTTCCTTGCTGCTCGACTGCGCCATAATAGGCTGAAGTAGGACCGTACAAGCCTCGGTGCGCAGATCCAACGCCTAGTACGTGTTTGATAAAAGCGCGCACCATGACATTGAAGAAGCGAGCTGCTGCCACTGGGTTGCGTGCTACTAGTGCGCTTCGTTCTGACCAACCGCGTATTCTAGGTTTGAATTCCAAGTCGTGGTCCGCGTAGTACAGAGCTATAGGATGGCTGCTGTCAGAAGGTGAGAGCGTGATAAACCACGAAGGCGCTCCCATGAAGCTCACTAACGACCAGATTTCGTTTCTCATATACTTCTTCGCTGTTGCGGACCCTTGTACGTGTCCGCCGATGAAATCGAGGTTTCTGATGACTTCAAAGCATGTCCTCTCTTCATCGCTATCAGGAGTCACGGACTCCCCGTCCTCGAGCCTACGCGCAAGCACGCCCATGACTTCAGGATTCAATGAGGTCAATGTTCTCACTATACGAGGAAAATCTGCGCGCTTCACTAATATATTACTCGCAGATGAGCTCGCTTTGATTTGCTCGTGATTGAAGGCGACCATGGTGAAGTATAGATCTTCCTGAAAGCGCTTATCATGATACAGGAGAAGGTGGCGCTTATGTGCCATCGACGACAGGGAGCCTGCTCCGTTGACATGCATCCCAATTCCCCCAAGGCCGTAGGGAAAAAGCCAGGGGAACATAGCTGGGTACGCCTTTGGATTGTCGAATATACCCTCGGGGCGCTCGTCGTGACCAATACCTAGGACAGCTCGTCCGCTTTGTAAGTGCTCCAGCGCTGCCGATTTGAGTTGGTTGATAGTCATGCGCGAATACTTTTCAGAAGTGAGTCCATGGACGATGAAGGGACATCGACCTTCATCTGGTGCGTCGATATCTTCGTTTGCGACGCTAGTGGCGGTTGCTTCTTGTATGCTATCACCCTCAGCTAATTGTCTAAACTCCCAGGTCAGCGGGTTTTCAACGCGATAACTATTCAAGTTACTTTCGGATATCTGAACGTCGTGGTAGGCAGGGTGATTCAAGCATAACCATCGAAGAGCGGCGAGCACAACATCCAACCTAACTAACATAGGAGTACGCTTGAATTCCTCTGGCGTGGGACGCGCCGTACCGAGGAAAGTAAAGGCAATCACCTCGTTGAGTTCGTCTTTATGCGGAGGAAGTACCATACTGACTTGCGGTATAGGGCTCGAGAACATGACAGCGTTCGCGACCATCTTACCTCTACCTGACCGTACGCGGACGACCGCTCGGTTATGCCTTATCTTACTGATCATCTGCGTCTCCGCGTACGACAAACCCTTCAGTACATCGGGAACTTCTCCCAACCATAGTCCATTGGCGAGTGCTAGCGGCGGCCGCCTTCCATCGACGAGGTGATTATAGCACGTTAAGCATAATCTGTCGCATCCTTTCGCTAAGACCGGACCATCTAGATGCTTGATAGGTTCTATAGGAGACGATCGCTCAAGACGCGTCGAGTGGGGCTCAATGAGCAATGAGGTGTCAATCTTCTTATCTCGCAGGGGCTTTGACGAAGAACGATTACAGAGTACACCGCAACAAGCACACCCAACCTCTTCAATCGCTTGGGTGGAGGTATCCGCACAGAATCCTCTGACAATTTCCTCGACCAAGTCGTCTGTGACAGGTTCGGGAGGGAACTCAACAGGCTCTTCGAAAACGGCGACCGAAGGGTTCAAGTTCTTCGCCTTTTGGCGCTTCTCGTGGTCTTGTTTGTTGCGCTCAGTACGAGTCAAGCACTTTTTGAATATGGCCACTAATTCGTCCTGACAGCAGTCGTTGCCGCATTCGTGCGCACTGAGATTCAAGCGCGCCTCTCCGGCGTTCCAATGACTAGACCATTCGACGTTATGCAGGCTGCTCCCTTCCTTGAGTTGCTTGACATTCATGTACCAAACAGCGTTTCCGAATGGCATGTGAGCTAATATGTGCTCTTCCTTAGAAGAGACGGATATCATCGCTTCTCGTCTCCCATATCCGACTAGTGTGAACCTGGTTGTGTCTGAGTAAGTGTAGTCTGCGGGTTGACGCACATATTTGCGCAGCGTTTCCCAGTCGATGCGAATACTGGGACCGCCGCCCATCACGAATCGTACAGTCTTTCGCAAGGTTCGCTGGCTCATTGGCTTGGGCTGATATGCAGCACGACGAATCACAATGGGTTGAGGATCCATCCAAGGGTAGAAAGGACCTACAGACAACAAAGCGAGGGCGAAATGAAATGGCATCATCGTGAGCAAAAGCGAATCGTCATTTGAGATAATGAAGTCGGTTACGGGCAAGCGACGGGTAAATCCAGCACGATAGGCATAGAAGTCCCATCGCCTAATCAAGTTTCTGTACATAGATGCACGGATGGCGTGCAAGTTCGGACGAATACAGAGGCTCTGACACATCAGAGCTTCGTGAAGATGGGACATATGTATGAGATATCGCACAATAGCCGCTCGCACGGCCGATATGAACTGAATCGCTCGAACAAGGGTACTCACAGACGTATTAACTTTATCCGCATGCGTTGGCTCCGTCGGAGGATTACGAGCACCGTCACTTTCACTAAGATTCTGATTAACTGCGGCAGATATACACAACATGGACTGCCAGGCGCCCGACATAGCGACGTCGTGGACATGCGTAGAAGGAACGATATGGGGGACAGGTGGATAATGGGGATATGGTGTACTTGAATGGCCGACTAGGAAGGCTGCCGTTGTATACGCCATATGGCGCGACGTAGGGAACTGTGAGGGGAAGAGTAAATCCACGGGGACGCCGATGGATAGCGAGGAAGAGGACATACGGCGAAGACGATGCCGCAGCGACGGAGAGGAATCGCCGCCGTGACGTGAGACGGACGATGACGCATTGGACGAGGTCTTCGCTGGTAAGAGGGCGGGCGTATGTTGCGCGCATGATGCAGCGTGGGTGGCGTTGAGAGAAGTATCTCCGATGGTGATAGGCACCAAGGGAATGTGGGCCTCCAAGGCGGTAAGCGACGCGTGGAAGCATTGAGGCCGCACCTTGTAGAAAGGTAAACAATCGCATGATGTGTTGAATGTCGAGCGACTGGTCGCTCGCGACCACACGTTGCGTTCGCATACGCAATATAGGACAAGACAGTAGAACGCGCAAGCACAGGCAAACAGTATGCGGTGTCGATAACGAAGCACGTATCCTATCTGCGAAGCTTATGAGGACAGAGCGACATATACAGCAAGGAAACTCACTATATGTGGCATAGCAAGCATCGGGGATGAGGCTGAACACTGGAAAGCAGCGGCGACGATGACGGTTAGGACGAGGAGCGTGTACCTTGGCAACCCGAGAAGATCCGCAAAGGTACCAACAAACGGAGATATCAATGATGTGATATCCGGGGATATATCCTAAATAGGTATGGTCTTTACCCGCGTCTCGAACTTCGGTACTAGGGAATTATGGTCCCAGTGCTCTCCTCACAGAGCGGCGTCGACATTGATGATAAAGTAGTGTAGCTCCTACTGGGCGAGCATACAATGGCGGCAAGTTCGCTTCAGGACCTCGTAGTAGAAGACGGAGAAGTTGAGGTCGAGACCGGTGTATAACACCGAGGAGTTGAGGTCGAGACCGGGGTAGATGGGTATAAGAGTGTTTGCAAGACCCTTGAAGCGTACGCAGCATAGCTAGATCATGTCGATGGCGCCCATGAGGCTCGAGACATTTCGAGGCTTTGAGGCGTAACAAAGGCACGTAATGCTCGAGTTTCTCAGATCGCACCGCTGTTACCGTCATAGCAAATATTATTCCCAAGAACAAATACGGCCGAAAACAAGACAGATTCAGAAGTTCGCCAAGAGCAAAGTCCGCCGAGAGCCCAAAATACTGTACGAAGTGTCCATGGTGCAAGTAGTAAGTAAAACGACGCACGGAAGGACATATCATAACCTTATAGTTAGCAATGACAACCATAGAAAGATGGGGAGACAAAGATACATAAAGGAGTGGAGCGATATAAGAGAGATGAGCGGGGATAAGTCAAGAGAGCGAATTGGTCAGGATCTAGACGAAGCCAGCAGGGAGCACACCGATGATAACGATGAAGAGAAGGTTGTACTGAAGGTTGTACGAGGTGGATGAAGACGCAGTCTTCGAGCGAGTACCCACCCACATGTTCGTTGTATGAGCGATAAAAGCAACGGCGTCCTTGGGAATGGGGCCTTCAAAGCGAGGGAGGGCGGTAGGCCAGATCGAGAAGTCTTCGGGAAGCTTGGTGCTGCGGGCGTCGAAAACCGGAACTAGTATGAATAGAATTAGCTTCAATCTTGTGCAAAAAGACGTCAAGCACGCACCACCGTCGTTGGGTGTGGGTTCGAAGTTCACTCCACGACGAGACGACGTCCCCGAGCTGCTATCACCCCGAATCGAGCTGCTGGTCTTCACCCTGGAGTTCGAGGAAGGAGCTGTGAATAAGGTCAGAGTAAGACAACGCAAATCGACGATGTACTTACCCGGCGGCCTCTCGAAAGCCGGAAGGGTAACGAAGCGGATGGCATTGTTGAACGCCGCGCATTGCAGCTCCCACTGGCCGAAGATCGTGCATGCGTATGCCACGGCGCGATCAAAGAGACCCTCGTAGGGAGTCACGCAGACGTATAAGACGGGGAGACTACCTTGAGTGGGTTCCTCGAGGTGTGAATAGCGGATGATCCCGCCCGTGATTGCGACCGCCGGCGCACGCGTGTCACGGATGACGGCCTTGTAGCGCCTCGTTCCACCGGGAGGAGAGACTTCAACAGCATCGATGGCGCTGGGGTCGACCAAGGCCTCGTTGACGAAAGGGCCCTGGCGAATGAATCGAAGACCCGTCTTCAAGTTGCTGTGGACATGTGAGAGAAGTAATTGAAAGTAGGCAGACAGTGACGCACCGAAGGTGAATATGTGTCTCAGCTGCGGCCACCACTTCCAAGGAGGGCGTGCCCCAACCGCGCTCGTTGTAGTTGGAAAGGAAAAGAGAGCAACCGCTAGCCACAAGTTAGCTGATATCTGCGTATAGAAGGCAATGAACGTACCTTGGGACGGGGGCGACGCCGAAATAGAACCCAATACTATCGAGAAATTCGCACCTGTAGGCTGAAAAGTCGAAGAGGCTGTCCATGTCGATCTGACTTGAGGAAGATCAGGCTATGCGGAGACGAGCACGAAGCAAACCTACAGTCTTGCGCAGACGTTGGCGCGCGCGGCGACTGGCGAGGACCCGGGGTATAGGCCGTTGATCACTCGGGAAAGTGTCCGCGCCTTCGTCTGCCACGTCAACTACATGGAGGGCTGGATAAGTGCGCAAAATGAAGAAAAGAAACCACTCACGTCTATCTTCTGATCCGGACTAGCAGCCGCAGACGACGGGCCAGCCTCTTGCGCTGTCCCCATCGCCGTAGAGGGCAGCGGATCAGCTCGACCCTTTCCCTTGTCGACCCTAAAGAATACAGTTAGATGGGAGTCAGATTGCGGCAGAAGATACGTACTTGGCAACGATGACAATGTCGGACTGGCTATACCAGCAAACAAACGTGTCAGTATAACGCATGTGGGATGAGAATTGTCGCGAACTCGTCGTCGTCCTCATTCCCGTCTTCCGCAGTGGAGCGTGTGCGACGATGGAGTCTATAAGGGTAGGCGTCAGTGAAGGAGGTCTTTTCAATTGATCACGTACTGACCTCTTGAGCGGTTTGTGATCGTCGTCGTCCGGGAGAGAAGCAGCGTCAGAATCGAACTCGATAACGTTGTCCGCGACGACGAAGTCTTCAAGGTCCTGGTCTTCATCAGTCCCATCGTCAGCACCGAGTTCTTCCTCAGCCTCGTCGTCGACAAAATCCGCTCGCGGAGCCGGCTTAACCAAACGCGGGGCGCTATACCAGAGATTAGTGTGGGGCAGAAGGAAGACAAGGGCGACCCACCGAGGTACTTTGGCGCCATCGCTGCCAGACTTGAGGGGGTGTCTGCACATACATGAACTGAGAGAATAGACTCGTAAGCGAAGGACGTACTCAGCAGTAGCCGTCGCGCCCGAAGACGCGCCCGCAGGGTCAGGCCCGACAGTTGTGGGTGCCGTGCTAGCAGAAGACACATCGCGGAAAGGGTCGGTAGGTGCAGTGTTAGACCCGGCTACGGCACGGGGCGCGGCGTAGACGAGTCGACGCGGGACGACGAGGTTATACTCGGCGACGGCGCGGCGAGCGGATACGACGAAGAAAGATAAGAAAGAAGATAGATTCGAGTAAGTAGAAGAAGCCAGATGCGGGTCAAGTGAACAAAATACCAAGTCTGGTCAGCCTCGTGTCTAGGCTGGCCTTAAGTACAGAATCAGTAGGTCCGGAAGGGGTAAGTAGATAAGATAGAGTGGGAGTGACTGTAGATAGGAGAGAGTCGAAGGGTCGTGACA
>JAMQCK010000884.1:0-14416 GCA_024196135.1 Pleurotus ostreatus/Saccharomyces cerevisiae fusant | reverse complement strand
GCTCGCGAGGCTGGCGCGGGAGCCGGCCGACGAGGATGGGGAGGTCTTTGACGATGTATCGAGCGACGAGAGCTCGTCGGAGGACGAGATGTGATCGCAAATAGGATTTTTCCCACGGGGTCCAAAGGAGTTGAATTGATCGAATATTCACTTTGTCTGAAGATGCCGCTGCCCTTCGTATAGCTGTCCCATCCTGACCTTGCTTATTTTTCTGTGTATCAGGCAAATTCTAAAGTACATTTTGGGCTACGCTTTATGGCGTGCTTTGCGAAGGAAAATATTCAAGACTGGAAAAACGGGAGTGGGGTCTAAGCACGTGGTTATTGACTGTAACCTGGCCTACAGCATAAGGTGGCTACGTGACGTGGCATTCGCGGGCTAGCCGGCATCGCCAAATAGCCTCCCGTCGTCGTCGGCAGCAGCTGATCGCTGTGCCGCATGACCCGCGGAGTGCGGAAAAAGCCCGCCCGCTCGCGAAAGCGGGTTCCGGGCCGAAAACGCCGGTCCGACGCGCTCTGCTGGCCCACGCTGCTGGCCCGCTCGCGCGCCCGCGCCCCAACGTCCCCTACTCGCTGGTACTGGGTACGGCCGGTGCGGCGTCGATGCGTCGACGCGATGCGTAGCGCGACCGAGGGCTATGCGCGACCGCTGCTTGCAGCGGGTTACACCGCGCTGCCACTCCTCATTGGTCGGCCACCACCGCTGCTGTATCGTTCCATCCCCTGGACACTCAACCTCCGGTTGCCTGTTGGACTTGGTGTCTACGCGCTCTCTAGCGCCTATGGTATTTTTCTATGATTTTACGGACTTTTTCCCGGTACTGTACGCTTACCTACAGCCTTACTTGTGCGCTCGCGCCTTACTGCCGAGCGCCACGTTATTTCTCGGCATTTTCCGGCCGCTCCTGCCTAGAGCGGCACATCCGAGTCTTTTCTCTTCCTGACTCGTTTGCTGTCGCTCTAGGTGCGTAGTTATGCGTTCTGTACTGCTGAATATACTTCCTGACTTGTTTGCTGTCGCTCTAGTGTGATCACTGGCTCGATTCTACCTCGGACAGTGCGCTGGAAAGGATGTTGCGTGCATGCTGCATGCAATACCCCTAGAGATTATGCTATGTTGCGCTGTGCACTATTCACGGCAGAGCATGCAGCAGTGGTCCCTGAGATTGTGCATATTTACAACAAGGCGGGAAACCACTTTAGGGAACCTGCCAGCATACAGGTTGCGGGCAGAAGGAGTGATGCACATGGTAAGCATGGTGTTGGCCATGTATGATATTCATGCTGACTCATGCTGCTATCAAGGAAAGCGTGGAAAGGGTATGACAATTAAATTGGTAGATTACTCGGAATCTAACCTTGACTTCAGCACCACAGTCCCTGCTAGCAGTATACTGGCTGGCTATCAAAAGTTGCCATGTCAGCGTGATACGCAACATGAGAAGAGCATTTGAGAAGATGGCAAAGAGACAGGAGATTGCAAAGTGCACGGAAAGAAGGCAGGAAAAAAGAAAGGTGTCTGAGGTGTCTGAGGACATGGTGGTTGACGAACCTGGTGTTGAACATTCAGCCTAGTCACGACATGTCAAGTTTGCACCACGTGCGCATCATATGACTCAGATGGACACACATGGACACATACACCCCCCACGGAAAAAAATTGTGGTCCGGTCCGGACCGCCAAACATCACTTTCCCTTGTGTTTCTGTCACGCGCATCAGAGGTTCAGCAGCAATGAATGTATGGATATATAACTAGTACTTCGTAGGTCCCCCAAGAGCTAAGTGATTAATTTTGTCGACCATGATCCCATTCCACACCTCTAAAATCTTCTTCTCAACTCCTCCACCAAAGTCGGCAGCTGCGGAAGCACATACAACCCATGCTTGAGGATGTCCAATACAGGCTCAATAGGTCATATGTTGGGGGAGTCAGCGGGGTGTGGGAAAAGGCGGGTTTTGTGTGACTCGAACCATGCCTTTGTCACCTTCGCCCAATGAGCAGGTGCACCGTCCTGCTGAAAAATAACCTTGCAGTCCATCTCCTTCCGCACCTCCTCATAGAACGGCAACCAGGCCCCCTCCAGAACCTGTTGTACATACCGTGCTGTCGTCATGCCTCCTCCTTGGCTACCAGGGTACTTGAGAACGACAGGAGGCCCCTTCCGACCTTCCATGATACATTCCCAGACCATGACTGAGATGTGCGGTGACTTGAGCACGGGTACAAGACAGTCGGAATCGGACTTCTCGTCTGGCCATTGAGTGACCCAAACAGTGTGCTTCTGGGGGTTGATATTGACAAAGGTTTTGTCCGACCAGCAGATGCCGCACCAGTGTGATCGGTGGCGGTTTGCCAGGGCCCAATCCAGCCATGCATGCCGGTGAGCTAGCGTGAGGTAAGGCTTGTGCTTTGCCTTGCGCCTATGATACCCTTTGCTTGCCAGATATGCGCGCACGGTAGTCTCGGAGACACTGACAGTGTTGCTGATTGCTCGAAGTGGCTGCCATCGATTACGTCAAGCTTCGCGGATGATATGACACTTTTCCCGAGGAGTGAGGATGGGAGGGTGTCCGGAGCCAGGCCACCAATGTGTATCACCGTATTTCTTGAACCTCTTCCAGATGTAGCGCGCGCTACTCTTGCTGATTCCCTCGGCACATGCGGCAGCGGCAATGTCGTGGTGGGGGTCAGCTTCAATCCGGCCCACAAGTTGATTCTTTCGCAGACCGTCATAGTGCTGGTAGTGTCGCGTTGGAGTTATAGATGTGTAGTGTACATGGGTGTAGCTAAGAAGAACCGCGGGCCTGTCGCGCACATAGCATCAAGCACGTGATTGCTTTGGCCCGGATCCACAAATTGTTTCCGCGGGGGGGTGTATGTTGGACTTGTCACATGCACACTTTACTCAGTGTCTCCAGTCCTCTTGACTTATTACCTATTACTACATATGACATTGTCGCCTTTCTGTACATATATAAGGAGGCTTCTCTGCCCCTGTAATAACAGGTTTTAACCTACTCTGCGCATAGCCTCTAGCTAAGCTCTCTCTTATATTCAGGTAAGCTGAGTGGTGCACTTCCTAGCATGCTCAACACCTGGTATATACTATCACTGAAGCACCTCTGTTTCTGTAATACTCAACTGCAAACAGATAGCCATCCAAAGATTTCAAGAATTCTTGATCATCAGATTAACAAGGTACGCTGGTCATTGTTTTTTCTCAGAACAAATCTCAGCGGCTTTGAAGACAAAGGGCGGGCTTGAATATTGTGTCAAATGGGTAGGTTCGGACATAGTAACACGGGAGCCTCAAGCAAATAATGTGAGTGATGAAGATGCACATTTGTCTGGGTTACTAAACAACCAACTTAGGGATCAATGTAATGATACATTGACAGAATATAATCATTTGCAAGGCCTGATACTGACAAACAACCAGGGTGAGTACATGAGCGCAACCATGCAGTGAACAAAGCTAATTGGAGAGTGTAGTATGCAATGATCCCAATGCAGCTCTAGCTAACACTGAACAAGATGCCAAGGTGGTCACTCAAAGCAAGCACTCTATGTCAATTGTGACTGAGGTAGAATCAAGCCAGTACTCACACTAGAGCAATAGCAAACAAGTCAGATGCACAAGTAGCGAGATACTACGCATAACTACGCACCTAGAGCAACAGCAAACAAGTCAGAAAGAGAAAAAACTCGGATATGCCGCTCTAGGCAGGAGCGGCTGGAAAATGCCGGGAAATAACATGGCGCTCCACAGTAAGGCGTGAGCGTGCAAGTAGGACTGTAAGCATACAGTACCGGAAAAAGTCTGTAAAAATCATATAAAATACCATAGGCGCTAGAGAGCGCGTAGACACCAAGTCCAACAACTTGTAGAGAAATTGGATGAGCCTACGACCACTGCGCTCTTTGGCAGCCCTGGTGTCCTTGGTGATGGCCCATTTTTGAGCTCTGAGGCTAGTGGACTGAACAGGCTTGCAAATGTGTATGCTGCCAACTTCAGAGAAGGATCTTTGGTGCTGCAAGGTGATCAACTTGATGGTATGGTCCGTATGTGAATCTCAAAACTCAGCACTCACAAATTACTCAGCTTCTATCCAAGGAAGGGTTCACCTACAAGGGGGACATTGGGTGGCCTGAAGACATAGACATTCAAGAAGGTGCAGAATTAGATAGGACAAACTATTGTAAGCTTCTGCATTGGATGGTACATACTGTGATGTCTGTCAAGAGCTTTTGGCCCGCTAATGCTGTTGAAGTTGGTGTGCTTGAACTGTCCAAAAGGGGATACTTACCTAGTCACGTATCACACTGTCACTTAGTCTTGTCTTTGACTATCATCTTGTGGTCTGTTGTTTGTGTCTGCACCTCTCCTCTTAACAAATGTGCATATAATAGAGAGCTCTGTGATTGCCAATGGTTCAATGAGCTCTTCCAGCTCCAAGCCGTTGCAAGGTCAGTACCAGGCCCCAAGGACCAGACAACCAATGCTGATTTAGCTCTGAAGACATATTTCTGCTCAGCTGTCTCACTGAAGATGCTTTTGCAGATATTGTAGCAACCTTCAACCACGCTCGGTCTGCGCTAAGTGAAGGACTTGGGTGTCAGAAGTGGTCATTAGGGCGAGTCTGCCTCCAAGCAGGTCACATGACCTCAACTCTAGGAATCGCTTATGTAACTTCCTAGAGTTGAGGTCACCTGACTTTTCCCCACGCTTTGCCCGGGTGGGCCCTGTCCGAGGTAGAATCGAGCCAGTGATCACACTAGAGCGACAGCAAACGAGTCAGATTCACAAGTAGCGAGATACAATGCATAACTACGCACCTAGAGCGACAGCAAACGAGTCAGGAAGAGAAAAGACTCGGATGTGCCGCTCTAGGCAGGAGGCTCCGGAAAATGCCGAGAAATAACGTGGTGCTCGGCAGTAAGGCGCGAGCGCACAAGTAAGACTGTAGGTAAGCGTACAGTACCGGGAAAAAGTCCACAAAATCACAGAAAAATACCATAGGCGCTAGAGAGCGCGTAGACACCAAGTCCAACAGGCGCAACTCCCGCGCACTCTCCACGATCAGAGATCACCTCTCCGGCCCCCTCGCCCTCAAGGTCTGGGAGTATGAGCACGCTAGCAATGTCTGGCAGAAGCTCGTCGAGAAGTTCGAGCAGACCAACACCGGCGAGATGGCGGTCGGCGAGCTGATCAAGATCTTCCACGCGAAGCTCGTCGAGGGCGACGACGGAGACATCTCCCCGCAGGCCATGCGCGCTCACTGCCAGCGCGTCAAGCAGTCGGTCACCCAGCTCGCCACTCTTGGATTCCCTCTCAACCCGAAGCTCGTCCCCCTCATCCTCCTTGCCTCTCTCCCCACTTCCAACAAGTGGAAGGTTGTCCGCTCGGCAATCTCGTTGAGCGGCACCAAGGCCGACCCTCTCACCGTCTCCTCCGTTGAGACAAAGCTGATGGCTCAGGCCTCAGGTGAGAAGGACTCGGACGATGAGCAGGCCTACACCGCCTCCTCTTCTCACGCGCCCCCACCGCGCAAGCCCAAGGACAAGGGCAAGAAGAAGGTCAAGGCCAAGGCGTCCTGCGTCATCCACGGCAAGGGGCACTCCACTGAGGAGTGCAAGACGATCATTGGGCAGAAGGAGAAGGTGCAGAAGAAGCGGAAGGAGTGGGCGGCAGCGGAGAAGGCAAAGGCAAACAAGGTGGAGGAATCAGACTCAGACTCAGACTCGGACTCTGATGTAGACGACATGCATGTAACCGTCTTGCGCCGTGCCTACAAGAAGGTTTCTGCCTATGTCCAGTCTGATCCTAAGCAACCACAGTGCCATCAAGGTTCGCACATCGTCGACTCGGGTGCGTCAAAGACCATGACCCCGGACGAGCGCCTCTTCGACAACAGCACATACCGTGTCCTTGACCCGCCGCGCAACATTTACCTCGGGAATGAGTCCATCATCAAGGCGGTGGGCATTGGCACTGCCTGCTTTGCCTCAAAGACACCAGATGGCATGCGCGCGCTGACGATTCGGAAGACCTTGCATGTCCCCAACCTTGCGCTGACGCTCATCTCGGTTCCTCAGATCGCCAAGCGCGGCCTGCGCGTGTCTTTCAAGGACAACGAGTGCACCATCCGCAACAAGTCCGGCGATATTGCTTGCGTTGCCACATGCAAACACGGCCTCTACCACGTCGACTGCCAACCCATCGGCACCAACGAGCATGCGCTATTGGCCATTGACATTAACCGGCTGCACCAGATCATGGGCCATACCAACTTTGAGAGCCTGCACAACATGGTGTGCCATGGCCAGCTTGGGGAGGTCGACACCCTCACCGGCATTCCCTCCTTCTGCAAGCCTAGCATCATGGAAAAGATGAAAAAGCTCCCCTTCAAGCGGAGCACCACACCTGCTTCACGCCCGCTGCAGTTCGTCTCCTGCAACGTTGGCGGCCCTGTTGACCCTGCGGCGATTGGCGGTTACCTCTACTGGATTGTCATCGTCTGTCACTACTCTTCAGGAGTCTACATGCTCTTCACAAAGAAGAAGTCGGAGGTCTACAAGAAGCTTCGGCAGTGGCGCATCGACATGGAGCACCAGCACCGCAACTCCATTCAGCAGTGAGAGTGGCTTCCTGGTTGGGCCGAGTTCACCCGCACAGACGGCGGCAGTGAGTTCTGCTCAAACAAGATGGAGGCCGGGTTCCGCTGGCGCGGTATCATCCATGAGACAACCGCACCCTACACTCCCAAGCAGAACGGCATAGCGGAGCGCATGAACTAGATGCTGGTCACCCGGGCCATTGCCAACCTTGTCGCCGCCAAGCTCCCCCGGAAGTACTGGATGTACGCTATGGAGTATGCCACCGACATGATTAATCTGTCGCCCGCCAGCCGCCAGAAGGGTGAGCTCCCTATCAACCACATGCGGAAGGTCAAGCGCCCTATCGACGTCCACGATCTCCACCCCTTCGGCTGCCCGGCTTACGCGCTCATCCCAAAGAAGAAGCGGAAGGGCAAGTTTGCTGACCGCGCGCGCTGGTGCATCCTCATAGGCTATGCTTGGTCTGAGGGCACAAAGGCGTACAAGCTCCTCAAGATCACCACCCAGAAGGTCATCACCTCACGCCACATTAAGTTCAACAATGCCTCTCCCTCTCCCGATGAGATGTGCGCAGACGAAGGCGACCTGTCTGCCAAGCAGTGAGAGGACTTGGGCAAGTACTTCCGCCTGCCGCCTAGCGACACTCCTGCGCCAAACGCAAACAGTGATAGCAGGGATGACAACAACAATAGCAATGCGCCAGCCCCACCACCCGCAGCTGGGTCAGTGGAAGCACCTCGTCCACCCGCGCAAGAGCCAGTGGGAGATGATCGTCCATCTTTGCCCAACTAAGATGGACCACCGCCACTGCCCCCACGTCCTCGAAAGACACATATACCATGCCGGTCACTCCTGCCGTCCACTCCACCGCATGCTCCCGCTCCGGCTCCCGCAGCTGGCCCATTGCGCCGTGCTGGTCTTTGCAATCTCACCGAGCGGAAAGCAAACCAACACAAGGACCAGGGCTACATTGATGCTTGCGAGCGGCAGAAGAACCAGCAAAAGGCATCTGCACAACAGCGGAAGCAGCGCGAAGCAAATGTCCGCGCGTGCGAGCAGCAACTCGAGGCAAATCGCCAGCATCAAGAGCAGCCACCCCAGGTGGCAGCTCCTCCTCCGCCCCCCGCACTAGCTCCCAAACCAGAGCCCGCACCCACCGAGGGGGGTGGGGATCCCCCTGGCCAACCTGACGACGAGGGCGAGTCCGTAAACTTTGCGTTCCTCAACAAGAAACTCTTTGCAGCGGCGGCATCTGGTGGACGGTCGAGCAGCGGTGTGCGGAAGATTCCCACCACTTGGAAGCAGGCTATGGCCAGCCCCAAGCGCGACAAGTGGCTAGACACACAGTCAGAGGAGTTAAACAGCTTCAAGCTGAACAACATCTACGAGGAGGTGCCCATCCCGGAGGGGGTCAAGCCGATCACCTCCAAGCATGTCTTCTCTCTGAAGGAGGATGCTCAAGGAAACATTAAGCGGTACAAGGTGCACATTGTGGCGCCAGCAGGAAAGAGTCGACTACCAGGACACGTTTGCACCTGTCGCCAGCCTGGAGTCCATCTGTATCATCCTCGCTCTTGCCACCTGTCTGGGGTTGTACACTGACCAGAAGGATGTGAGCACCGCCTACCTCAATAGTGAGCTGACACAGACACTATACATGCTCCCCCCTACTGGGGTTGACATCCAGGAGGGCTACTCAGCTGATGCTGTAAGGTAGATTTAAATCCACCCTGACAACTCACGTAACATTGATTTTAATTTTTCACGATGTCAGCGCAGCCCAATTTCCATGCCCGGGCAGGCTACTGCTGGCGCTGGGATGTGCCCTTATAGAGCTCCGGGGCTGTGATGTGCCCCCACGTATGGCTGCCATGGCGCGGGAGCGTCACACGCATGTGCGCACGGATAGGCAAGGGCACGGGTTGGGGTAACCCTATAGGGGTGTGCACCCCAGCTCTACAGGGTTAGGGTGTGGGTCGGACTGGACTTGACCCCAGCACCCCGGAAAACCCCGTCGGCAGCGACACAGCCTAGCAGGCACTGCCGTGATCTTGATCTACGGCTTTACAGTTTGGAGCACGTGTACTCTACACAGGACACCACATTGGGAAGGCAACACCCAGCCATCTACCCTACCCCTACATCATGGCTGGCCGCTCAAAGCGCACCCACAAGCCCGTTAATCTCTCACGCTGCAATCCTGAGGCAGACCCGAGCAATGAACAGCCACCTGCAAAGAAGATCAGGGTCAAGGGCAACATGAGCACGCCGAGCACAAGTGCGCCCAAGATCATCACAACCTCGCACTCGGGGCAGCCCAATGGTAAGCAGACAGCCTTCACGTACCAATATGAAAGTACCTCCCCCACCATCGCCGGACCCTACCGCCGCCCGCCGCAAATCACCTGTTGAGGTGATTGATGAGCCCAAGCCTCGCCGTCTCCATCCGAAGAACCCACAGACCATCATCGAGCTGGCTTCGGAGTCAGAGTCAGATGAAGAGGACGAGCAGGAGGGAGGTGGTGGTGATGGTAGCTCTGACCCGTCGGACGCTGAGGATGCCAAGGCCGGATTAGGTAAGTCAAGATCCGTCATGTCCAATATAATATACTCACCGGTACCTAGCGTGTATGATGCGCAAATGGACCTTGCCCATCTATGCCTTCTACCACATCACCCCCAAAATTGATCATGTCGCGGGCAAGGGTGGGGTGACGCGTTGCGTGCACGTCTTCTCGTGCTTCAACAAAGGCTGCAAAAAGACCATTAGACGGTACCTCGACACAGTGGACAGGGTCTCTACCGGCAACATGATACGTCATGCACAGACATGCTGGGGCCACGAGGCCGTCACCATTGCCCAGATGCACGGCACGGCGGCTGATGCGCGTGCAAAGGTTGCGGAGCCACTGAAGTTGTCGGGCAAGATCACGGCCACTTTCGCACGGCAAGGCAAGGGCAAGATCACATATTCGACTCGTCAGCATACAAAGACGGAGACTAAGTGAGCTTACCATACATCCTTCAATTGTATGCTTGCTGAACGTTGCGTAGGGCTGAGATCATAAAGTGGATGGCCGCAAGCTTTCGGCCATTCTCCCTCGTCGAGGACGAAGGATTCAAGTCGTTAATGAAGACGGGCCGCCTGGAGTATTATATCCCGTTGCGTACGACTGTCTCACGCAACGTCAAGCGCGTCTTTGCCCGCACGTGTGGGCGCATCGCGCAGCTCCTACAGGTGAGTGTCAGCCTTGATATGCATTAGCCATGACTGAGGGGATGTCAGGGCCACGACGGCGACCTGAGCTTCGTCACGGATATGTGGACATCCCCAAACCACGTACCTTATATGGGCACGACGGTCACCCTGGAGCATAACGGCGAGATTATTACACTTGTGCTGGATGTTGTACAAGTAGCGAAGGTACCTGCAATTGCTTAAATTTGAATAAAAGTGCGGTATTTGACGTACATCCAGTCCCACTTGGGTGTTACGATGGCCACCGAGTTTCTCCGCTTGCTGGAGGATTTTGGAATCAAGAACAAGGTCAGTAGGATCGCGGAAGAGCTGGACGAGAAGCTCACCATCATCTAGCTCCTCTCGATCACGGCGGACAACGCGTCAAATAACAATAAGATGGTTGATGAGTTGGCTGTGCAGCTGAGTCAGTTTTCGGCACGCGGTTGAGTGCGCTGCTTCACGCACGTCCTCAATCTCGTATCGTGTCAACTCTTGAAGCCCTTCGACGTTACGAAAAAGCAGAAGGAAGGTGGAGGTGAGGGTAAGGGCAGCGCGGCTGATGAGGACGAAGACGTGCTTGATGGTCTTCTGTCGTCGTTGGCAGAGGACTTGGACATGGAGGAGGTGCTGATGCCGGATGACGATGACGTGGCAGACGGTGATGAAGGCGCGCGGGATGATGATCAGGACGTCCCGGACGACGCCCTGCCTGACTTGACCACAGAAGAACAGCGCAATTTGAAGGGGAGCCTGTGTCTGATCAAGTTCATGTTAGTGAAGGTATGTAGTTTGCCACACACCTTTCGAGTCTCATGCCCCTCCAGCTCCGAAAATTGGCCTTCCAAATCATCAACTCGTCGACTATCCTTCTCCCCGCGTGGAAAGAGATCCTGCAGGACCTCAACATGCGCGTCAAATTGCTGCCGCGTGATGTACGTACCCGCTGGAATTCTACTTGTGACATGCTCGTGTCTGCACTCGAGCACCGCGACGCGGTTGACAAAATGTACAAGAAGGACAACATGGTGAAGGAAATCGAGCCCCTTGAGCTCTCGCCCCATGAGTCGAAGTGCGCCGAGCAATTGCGCGACGCCCTCGAGGTGAGTCACGCACTGTGACAATTATTCCCGCAGCCGTTTTTTGTCACCCTCGTCTTCTTCCGCCACCGTATCCTGCTTTGTGACACGCTCCGGCGCTGCGGCGACTGTATGCCGCGCGTGGGGTCCTGCGAGCGTTGGTGGGAGCCGCGGAGTGGTTCTCCTTGAGAAGGGGTCCACTTGGTCCGTTAGCGTGACCGCGCTACCCAGCCAAGCCGAATGCGTGCAAGGCGACAACTCAAAGGATTACACGAATAGTGGAGGCCTTCCTTCGAGTTAGGGCTGAGTTCGGGAGTCCAGGGAACGAGGCTTCTAGGGCGGACGAGCGCGGCAGCGCTCGGAAGCGTGTCGAGCACATGTAACGCTGCTCTAGCAGAAAAGAAAAGCAGAGGTGAAGTGAGAGATCACCTCTCCGGTGCCTGCCACTCAATGCCTCTCCCGCAGGAGGCCGGTCGAGTCGCAGACGATGATAGAGGTGAAGAAGAGATAATATTCCTAATGCGGAAGCTCCGTGTGTGGCTCCGAAATGTGTATCTAATCTAATCTAGAATGTAAGGGGCATAGTATATACGAACGTAGCTCGGGAGTACGAGCGTGGAATCTCTATACAATCCCCACAAAGCCCCCCACTCTCGAGCTGCGTGAGTAGACATCGATCCAAACAAAGAAGACCATAAAGGCTGTGAAAGCGTAAAGAGTCATAAAAGAGGGAAAGAAATGAATGGAAAATTTTCCCCCATTCGCGCAGTCTCTGTTGTGTCTTTGTGAATGCGTAAAGACCGCGGCAATAACATGCTCGCATCGTTTCTCCACGCATCTTCCCCACACCCTGTCCTCGCTGCGCTCGTCCAGACGTGGACCAGATGCCCATTTCCATACGGGCATTCTTGTAGTCATCGTGTGTTGCCGCCTCTCCGCCCCGCGGTTCACCTAATGCTGTAAGCCGGGTTTAAACCCGGTTGACACTTGTCATACTCCGGGTTGAAATCCCACGATGCGGTTGTCGGGCCCGGCAAATGCCGAGCCCCCAGCCGACAGCGACGCCGGCGCCGCCGCTTTCCTGCCTTATACGGCGCCGCGGCCGTGATGCGCGCGTCGCGTGGCCATCCCGACGTCGGGGGAGGCGCGTGATGGCTGATGGCGCGTCGGGGCGGCCCCGCGCCCCCTCCCGACGTGTCGGAACATGCCACGCGCGCGCGTCCTCCCTGCGTTCGGTCGCTCTGGCTGCGTTAAGTAGAGGTTCAATCAATATATAGTCTATATACATTGCGCTATAGGGCTATATACAGCAACAAATGAAAAGAAAGCGCGCAAAAATTTTGCCGCGGCGGCACGTGGGGTGGACAGTGCCCAAGGCGGAAGGGAGGGTGGAGGTCAGGAAGGGAGAGGTCAAGGAGGAGGGGAGTCAGAAGCGAAGGGGGGTGCGCATGCACCGGGAGGGTGTGGTAGGGGAGTGGTTTCGGGGGCAGGTACCGATCGTGGCGCGCGCTAGGGGGCTGGGGTTGGCGCGTTGAGCGTGATAGGCGAAGCGGGCAGGGGCCGCAAAGCCCATTCGACGCTTGAGGGGAGGTGGAAGGGGGAGGGGAAGGAGGGTAGAGCGCGAAATGCGCGCCCCACGCGCCGCATCTGCGCATTCGGCCGCACCGCCATACTGCGTCGCGTCGACAGAAGTATTCGTCGCGCACGCGTGTGGAGGTGGGGCTGAGCGCTGAAGGACGCGATATATCGTAGCAGACGCAGCGCACTTCCGGCTGGAAGTGCGTGCTGTATCGCGTGGGGAGGGGGAGGGGGAGGGGGAGGGGGAGGGAGAGGGGGAGGGCACACCGTTGCCGCTGCCGTTGCTAGGGCACGGCCATCTCCCGGGTGCGCGTTACTAGGGGGAGGGAGCGAGGGACAGTGGAGGATGAGAGGGTGTCGGTAGCTTGAGGGGGAGGCGGCCAATGAAGCGAAGCGCCGCTCCTCAATGCAAGCATTGAGGAGCGGCGCTGTTTTTCATTATTAGCGATTTTTTGTGTGCTGAGGACATTGAGACGTACCTCGGGGGGACTCTACTAGGTCCCCCCTTCCTTCTTCCTTCTCTTCGCGTGTCCAGCGAGTGCGCTGTGCTGTGGATTGAGGGGTTGGGGTGGGGGTAAGGAAGGGACAAGCGGCGTGATCGCTCCGATCGCCGCGAGATTTGCTTGCCGCGTGGAAAAGGATTGGAGGGTAAGGGAAGATGGAAGGAGGTGGGAGAGTTGAGAGGGGGAGCGAGCAGAAGTGAGGGAAGGTGGAGGGAGGGGAAGCGGTGGCGCGGGCAAAGTCACAATTTGGGACCGATAAGTAGCGATTTGGGACCGGACCGCGCCGCTGCCGCCCCTCTCGGTGATGCCCGCAGCTCAAACAAGAGGATATCAAGCTCTTAAAGCTCACGGGATGTTGACCAAGGAGGTATCTACAGGATATTATGAACGCAGAACAATATTAGCCATTTAGCATGATTTTATATCGCCCGAGTTCATCCCGAAGACGAGTTCTTGAAGTGAGATGTACATACAGAAACTTAATGCGCATTGCCAAGGATTCAGACATCCGCTCTCCTCCAATCTTTTTGCATACGATGTAGAACGTACTATTGACGACTATTATGCTGTTATATTCTGAGGGGATCACCTCAGTGAAGTGTAGATTTGCAAAGAGTGACTTTCTGGCCGTTTTTCTGCCTTCTTTGTGTATTTAGTATATCTTCCAGGTCTCCTTTGGCTACCAAACTTCATGCCATTCCTCATATACTCCTACATTATGCTATACTACGTTTGTAAGGGGTGAGACCGAATGGATGGCTCGCGGATGGCTTGAGACCGCGCACGAACGCGTCCCCTTTGACGCGATGCGTGACGTGACGTGACGCGTTCCGCTTTCCCTCCAACCACCATCGCCGCCTCCGACCGCCCCCACCCGCAGCCTCCTGGCTGTCCGAAAACGCGCGGAGAAGAGAGGGAAGGGCTGGGGGGCACTTATGAGCCCCCCTAAGGTGCGTCCCCATGTATAGAAACGAAATCAAAGTGCTCACGAAAATTTCAGCGCCGTTCGCGACCGCGAATGGCGCTTCGCCCCGCTGCCTACCCGCTGCCCACCGGACCCGCCAATGCTCAGAGGCGCCGCCCCCACCTTGCGCCGCCTTGCTGCCACCATCAAGAGCAGCAGCCGCCCTCGTCGTCCTATGACGATGACGACGACCACCCCACGCTCCCCCCTCCCTCCCCTAGGACATATCGGTGTCCACGGCGTACTGCCTAGCGGCAGTGCGCTCGTGCGCCGTGGTCCTGCAGGCACGCCCAGCAACAGCCTCGCGCTGCCCGCTGTCAACGCCTTCAGGCGTGATGGCCTGGGTATGCGCGCAGGTGTGTCTGACCGCGTGCCCCTCCCCTCCCCTCCCCCTTCCGCTCGTCCTCCCCCTCCCTCTTCCCTCTCCCCACATC
>JAMQCK010000883.1:0-14481 GCA_024196135.1 Pleurotus ostreatus/Saccharomyces cerevisiae fusant | reverse complement strand
TTGGCTGGATGTTGGTTGGATGTGATAGAGCATTGCAAGGGCTGCGATGGATGGTTCGACGAGGGCGGCGGCGGCTAGATGGGTGGGATCGACATCGTGTCTTGGGATTCATACGTGCGCTCGTTTACCACCGCCGTTGTTGGACTGGGCCTCGGCTTCTGGCAAGGCGTGGCCGACGGTCCTACTTACCTGCCCTGACCGGAGATGGCGTGTGCGTGCGTCTGTCTGCTCTGACTGGTACGGACGCTGTGTTACGGTGGCGCCCATGTTCGCTGCAGCTCGCCCGCCGCCCTCGCCGCATTGTGTGTTACGCTATACCTTTTGCTCTATATTATTCCTTTTTCTTTGTGTGCTGATGATATTTTGGTTTTCTCGTTTCCCTCCATGCGTTTTGTTACCGTGTCTGTTTAGTCGTATACTGATGTAGTGGGCAATGATTGGGACTCGGTCACTATGTTTTTATGCGGATACTTTGCGAAGGACGCATGGATGGATTTACGTTCGAATTTGTAGAAGGCGAGTGATTGGCGAGGTCATCCGTGGTCAGCATGGAGGTGGTTGAGCTGAAGAGCTCTTCTTCACTATCTTCATACTGAGCTACACGAGGCGCATGACGGGGAGGGGGCATCAGAGCTACTTGAGAATCAAAGAGAGACTTCAGAAAACATGAACTCGAAGTTCAGCAATGAAGTCACGGATTGCACGCGAGATCACGCAGTGACGGACCGGTGCCTGGCGGGGTGTGATATTGGGGGATGTCGGGGCGCTGAGTGAGGTTGTGAAGAACGCTGGCGGTCGTGGCGAGCACGCTCCTTGCTATCGGTGGTGATGACGGAGCCCCGCCGACGCGTAACCTATGTGATCCCGCCGCCTGCTGAACCCGCTCCCCGCCTCGTACTCCCTCCTGCGAATGCTCCGCGCTTGGGACAAGCTGGCCCTTTACTACACCCTGCTCGAGATCAGCCCCCACCGACCCCACCCTCGTCCTCATCTTCCCTACCTCAACATCGCCTCGGAGTAACATGTCTAGCGCTAGACACGACGACGCAGCTGCAGAATCGCGCAGCACCGGAGGGCATCCTGTACTCTGGCGGGAAGGACGGACTCGTCATTGCCTGGGATCTCGGACTGCCTATGAGGAGACACAGACGGGTATCTCAGCTTGGTGGATCGACGAGAGGTCTCGCGCGCTGGGAGATCATGACTGGCTGGGCGGACGACGCGATCGACGAGGAGCAGGAAGGGGAGGACCGTCCGACGAGCGACGGCGATATCCTTGGCGATGTGACCATCTCCCGGCGGCGCGCGAACACCATCACCGCGCCCGCGCCGCGGTGGGAGGTCGATAGAGAAGCGCTGGCGTCCGCAAGCTCGAATAAGGTGTGTGGCGCGCGATCTCGTGTGCGCCACCATGCTCACCCGCCCAGCCGCCCCGCAGCCAGTTCCGGCAGAGCGCGCAGATGCACCGCGACTGGGTGAACGATATCGTGCTCTGCAATCAGAACCAGACGGTCGTGTCGGCGTCTTCGGACGGCTCGGTGAAGGCGTGGAACCCGCATTCGCTGTCCGATCCCGTGCGGATTGGCGCGCACGCGGACTATGTGCGATGCTTGACGCAGTGCCGGACGCAGAACTGGGTCGCTTCGGGGTCGTTCGATAGGACGATCAAGATATGGGACCTTGGCGCCCCGCCGTCGAGCGAGCCAACCCCGCTCATGACACTGTCGTCGCATTCTACGTCTGGTGCGTCGTAATGCTGCATGCATGCGTCTTTGCTCAACATATCCACAGATCCCCTCTCACCCAAGATTGGCACGAACGCTGTCAAGGCGCCGTCATCATCCTCACCCAAATCCTCTGTTTACGCGCTCGCGGCGGACCCATTCGGTCACACGATTGCAAGTGGGAGCCCAGAGCGAGTCGTTCGCCTTTGGGACCCGCGTAGCGGCAAGCGGACAGGCAAACTAGTCGGACATACCGACAACATACGCTCGATTCTCATAAGCGAGGACTCAAATTATGTGAGTGCCCATATATGCGCATTATTCCGTCCTGACTCCTCTATCGCAGTTACTTACTGGATCTGCGGATGGTATGCGAGTAGCCTTTCAGAAACGGCCATGCTTCATTGCTGACTGGTCTCTTCCTTGCGCTCAGCTTCCGTTAAGCTATGGTCTCTACGCAGTCAGCGTTGTCTACATACTTTTACGCACCACGCCGAAAGCGTCTGGAGCTTATGGAGCGAACATAGGTCGCTTGAGGTATATCTATTTCATTCGACCCGAAAGGCGTGTCTTGACGAACCACAGATATTCTACTCTGGCGATCGTGCAGGCTTGGTCTGCAAGGTCGATGTCGAGGACTGCGCGGATATATCCGAGGGCGAATGTATCGTCTTGTGCGATGACGCGCGACATTCGGTGAGTTTTCCCCTCCTTCAATTTATGTCTGTTTGATGCTCATGCAATCTCTTTCAGCGATCCAGCACTACCTCAGTAAGCTCACTATCATCGTGCAAAAACTGCATGAGTGCTGACTATTCGTAGCCACCCACTAAATCCGAGGGTATCAACCGCATCGTGGCTGCCGACGATACCTACCTGTGGACCGCAACTGGCTCGGCGAGCATTAAGCGCTGGAACGTGCCACCAAGACGAGCGGAGCGCGCACGAGCCATCTTTGCCGCGGAGGAAGCGAACTGCGATGCCTCTCGGGCTGGCGAAGAGATGCATCGCAGCTCTAGCCCCGACTGGCAGAAGGCGCAGGATACGGCGTCGCTGAACCTGTCCTTGTCGGCGGACCACTCGACGGTGTCGTTTGCTGAGCCGTATGACGGGCGAAGCAAGGATGGCAAACCGCATACGGGCGATGGCAAGGCGCACGCGAGCGATGGCTCGAGCACGCTCTATGGCATCCCCTTCGACTCGTTGGTGCGCCTGACGTCGCCGAACGACCCTTTCACGCCGTATGCGAGCATGAAGAATGCGGATCCAGAGGTGGCGACGTTGTATTCGGCGGCGAGCATTCTGAGCGTACCGCGCGCTGCGCGGAGTCCGGGCAGTGCGTACTTTCCGCATAGGAGGAGGTGAGTAGACTCGATTCGATAGCGCAAGATATGCAACTGACGCGTTGCCTCGCGCAGTCACTTGCCCAGCCCAGACTCGACCATGGGGCGGAGGCAGTCGCAACCGTCGAGCCATCAGCCGCATCATCTAGTGAGGCAGGACACGGCGCGGACGGAGTACGAGGCGAGGGAGCTGGCGGCGGATGCAATACCTCTGAACGCGGAGCCGTTGGATATAATCGAAGGCACGAAGGGGCTGGTGAGCATATATCACAAGAGCAGGGATGTATTGGCAGCTAATGGAGGATTAGGTCCGCTCGGTGATTCTGAACGACCGCACGCATGTGTTGACTGTCGACACGGAAGAGGAGGTCGCGGTCTGGGATATCCTACGTTGTCAGTGCTTAGGCAGGTGGTTGAGGGAGGATATCGTGAAGGCGATGCGGAGCGAGGAGAAGGAGGCGAACAATGCGTCTGGGCCCCAGAGGAGGAACAGCGAGCACGAGCATAAGGCTCCACTGGATGAACCGAGGAGGTCGCCGAGAGAATTGCTGGACGCGGTGCGAAGTCGAGTGGAGGGTGAGGCGGCGGTTCCGCAATGGTGTTCGGTGGAGACGAAGGTGGGCGTGTTGGCCGTACATGTGAGTCAGAAGCTCCCGCTTTCGTGCCACCAAATTGATTGACTATGCAGGTGACCGACCGCTGCTTCGAAGCGGAGGTTTACGCAGACCAGGTCGGATATCAAGGCGATAGGAGGTGGGGAGATGACGGGCGATGTGAGTGAGCGCACTTCAGTCGGTCCTGGCGATATTGAAGTCACCATTCAGTCAACCTGGGCCGTTGGGTGCTTCGCAACCTTTTCTACGAATTCATCCACGAAGAGTCGCGTCAACAGCGCGCACGGCGGCACGAACCAGGAAGTCCAACGAGCCCTGGGTCTCCGACAAGCACATCACATCCGCCTGGTCCGTCACGATGGCCAGCAGGCCTAGTGACCGTCGCACCACACATCGTGCCAGTGCTCCCGCCTGCGCTATCGCCTTTAGCTGCACGCTCTTCACCCCTGATAACGCCTATGATTCCGCTTGCTGCACTTGCTGCGACGCAGTCTGGCGAGGCGACGCCCGTGCCAGAGCGACATCTACGGGCAGTAACCTCGGCCGAGGTGATCTCTCCAGGTCGGGAGCACGATTACTTCTCGGTGAGGGGGCGCCGGCCGTCAACAGCGGTGGGGGCTGCGCCGGTGACGCCGGATGAGACGCCGCGTCCGATTGAAAATGGACGGGTACCAGATACACCGACTACACCTAGTGGATTGATGGGTCGGCTCAAGAACTTGGGGAAGACGAATAAGAAGGCCAACGACCTGACTTCGCCGGCGCCGCTGGAGACGGCGGAGGTACGTGGGCGGGACATTTGGCGTGCGAATCATGCTAACGGATAGTAGGAGCGACACGAACACGCTCAGCCAGTTGCCGTGCCACCTACTGAAACTCCCTCCACCCCACGCCAAGCGCTGCTCGCCTCTCAGTTCACCCCGCCGTCGTCAGCGGAGGCGCCTCGCTATAGCCTCCCTCACGACGTCTGTGTACTCATCACGGAAGAGTCGGACACCGGTCCTGCTGCCGGCGGGTACAAGGTCGTGTACCGTGCATTGGTAGGCCGCCCAGATGTACGTGCGCTCGAAGCTGTGGCACCTATGTGGCTGCTGGAGTACTTGTTGATGAATCGCGCACCCATACCGCCGCCGGTGAAGCTGAGCTTCGTTTTGCTGCCGTGGCCGGATAAGGACGGGGAGAAGCTGCCTGATTTGTTGAATACGTGCGTGGGAGGCCGTCTTCTATACATCTCGAGGTCGCTGACGTCTATTCCCTCTTACACAGCGCGCAAAGCAAGTTGACGGCGAGCCGGTATCTACGGGTAAGGAAACTGGTCGTGCATGTAAGTAGAGGTTGCTTTTCACGTATGAATCACGCTGACGTGCGGGAAAACAGGTTCAGGACAAGCTTGAGAAGATCCGTGGCGGCTCACGAGGCGGGTCGATATCATCTCTCGCAAGCGCAGGCGGCACCGGCATGGGGGGTGCTGGCCTGGGCGGCGGAGCCGGTGTGGGCGCTGGTGCGCACCCCGTCGAGCGTGCGGAAGAGACATACGAGGTCCTTTGCAACAATGTGGTTCTCCCGTTGGACATGACTTTGGCGCAAGTGCGGCAGTATGTGTGGCGACAGGCGGCGGAGCTGGTCATCTACTATCGGAAGCGGGCAGGCTCAGGGTCTCACAGCGGGCGAAGGTCAGGAGAACATCACCGCGGAGAGCAGTACGCGGGAGACCATAGAGGGCATCATAGACCAGAGCATCGGGGCGAGCACTTACCGTCCTCGGGGATCGGCATACAGCAACAATTAGCGGCGGCGCAACAGCAGCAGCAGGAAGCGGCGCAGGCGAACCAGGAGACAACGCCACGACCACCTGCGCATATACCCTCTTCGATGATAGCTACACCGCATAGCAGTACCAGCGCTCATACGGGGGGAAGAGCGCACGACGCACACGGAGGAAGGAGATCTCACGACGTGGCTCCAGGGGCGAAGTCCCCAGCTTCACCATCGTCACCCCGCACGAAACATGTTAGCTCTGCATTTGCAGGGGCGGCCTTCTCGTTATAGAAGAGGCAGCAAGGACCGTTTATTTTATGCTGACTTGAATTTCTTTCACGAACTCCTTCACAAATGTATACCACTTCGTTCCTGTACTTCTATTGATCACCTCAAGGCTAGCCATAATTCGACAAATCTAGATTTGCATCGCTACCGGCGACACAGTCCTTGTGATGTGGTCAGCCCCTTCCTCTTTTCTGAGCAAGTTTTGGGAGGATTGGATTACCCGTATTTCCATGGGCCTTCGCAAGTGAATACGACCGAGTGTATACTTGAAAGATACTTTGAGGCGAGTATACTGCGTGCGTCGTCTCATACATAAGGATCTCCACCAAACCGATAGACCGTGTACTCGAAATAATCCCAGAATCTATCACTTTCCACGTCCGTCTTTCCAGCGATAAACTCCCTATACTGCCTCCATGATCGTGGTATCTTGTCGAAGTCGTCTCCCCACACACGATCGTTGAAGTACCGCATGGTCTGGGATTCCATGAATGCAGGATAAAAGCCCGCTGTTTCCCAGTCGACAATCCACAGCGTATTGCGTTTGTCAAGGATCAGATTGCTGGGATTCAGATCCCCATGTACGAAGACGGGGTCCCAATTTCCATCGCACTGAGGGATAGGTGGTAGAGGAGCTCCAGGTGCGCACTTTCGCGCGTCTAAGTCATCCCAGGATACAGCGACGACGTGCTCGCAGAACCGTCGAAATTGCAAAGTGGATCGAAAGGGCCCATAAGCCTGTTCTCGAAAGAGGAGGCCAGAAATGCGCCCGTTCTCTGGCCCACCAAGTCGCGAAGATGTGAGGAAGCGGAGTTGCTTGACGTATAACCGGAGTGTGCAGGCGATGCGGAACTGCATAAAGCGCGACTGTTTGGTCCAGCACTCGAGCAAGTTCTCGCCCTCGACAAGATCCATGACGAGTGACGACAAGTCAGGACGGTGAACCCTTGGCACAGGGATAGTGGTGTGGCATCGGATGTACTCCAAGCATGCTCGCTCAGAGGACGTTGGCCACTTGACGACCAAGGAGTCGGTGATCTGCTTGACAGGGAGAAGCCCAGGTTCGCTTGCGCCGAGCACGCGCTGTAGATGCTGGTTCCAAGGCTTCGCCGTCGACGACTTGCGCAGTTCATTGAGGATACCATCGTCATGTATGGCGGCCAACTCCCCGTCGACCTGAGCATAGTCAGCATTTTCATCTCGACAACATACGTCGGAAGCCATACATTTCTGTTCATGGTGGCAAGAGGGAGAGAACAACACGTTGCCACAAAGTCCAGTGCATACGAATGCAACACAGTCCATAAATCGCGCATGTTGAAGGTTGCCACAGGCGGCGAAAAGTGACCAGCTATGACCAGTGAGCGGGATACGACGTACAACACGGGATGGGCCGCATACCGATGTAATCCCTGAGCTCGTCCAAGCCTTCGTGTGTGGATGAACTTGCTAAGAAAGTGGTAGCACCGCAAGCATATGCCATTGAGGCCCTTTTCCGCAGACAACTAATGCGCTCCTTATTAGCTCCGGGAGGGACGAGGTCCATTTTGGTAAGCACGAGGCAGTAGCTCGAGGAGACTGACGCCGCAACGCTGATTAGCTTGGCCAAGTGTTCGTCACGAGTCCGTTGAGAGTGATCCAGCGTGATGAGAGCCATGAACGGGCGAACTGGAGATTCTGTGGAGGGCGAACTTGGATCATGGACATCGACTTCGAATACGAAGGACTGATTGTCATGCGAGCGATGGTAGACGCTGCCATCCTATAGAGGGAATATCAGTGCCCAAGAGGTCAATTTCACAAGGGAGGAAAGTCTACCAATGCATTTGCCAGTGTCTTCTTGCCCGACCCGGAATCACCTGAAATTCACTCAGTCATTGTCGCACATTGAGCACTGAAAACGCACCGACAATGACTAGCCCCACCCTCAGAGGCTCTTCTGCTCGACTCCAGAGCCTCATGCGAGAGACCTGTGACTGATCTGCGGCCTTGAAGTGCTCCGGAGGAAGAGGACAAAAGAAGAGCAGGCATGTTCGTTTTGGTCGCGTGGCGCCCGGCATATTCCATGCCGTGACGGTCACAGTTCGAACTTGGATGCTGCAATGGCTATCGTCAGCCTTCTGTCTCACACATGCGCAGTGGCTAATCATGAGGCCAGATTCGTAGTGATAAGTGCTCCCGTCATTTCTCACTTTGGGAGGCTCGTTGCCATGTGTCCGTGCGCATAAACAGTTCCCCGAAAATCAGAGATGGGAAAATGGACGGTCAGACATTTCCCAATTCATGCCCCAAGATATATAATCAAGCTACAGACGGCGATTCGTGAAGTAGTCCAGAGCGTACGATACACGAACAGTAGCGTTATGGTATGTAGTCAGTAAGGTAGGAGTTCGTGTGTAGCGTACGTGTATTCGACAACTGTCCATCGCAGAACGTCAGTAAGTAATCGTTGCCAGACGCGCGTGAATGTCCGTGGCGGTGTGCGTGAAGATATGGCCCAGAGCAAGCCCGTTCATCCCTGGCAGATGACGAGCGAGGGGCAAGATGGCGAACAGCAAAGCGGGTATGTAAATGGCACATGGTATTGGCAGGCGGGTAATTGCGGGCAGGACAGCTTCGGTGTGGGTGGCTGACCTCGCATCAGCGCAAACAAAAGGCCGGCCCACAAGTGCGCCCGTCATGGTCTTCGTACCCGCTCGAGGCCACCCGAGGGAACGGCCGAGCAGAGTGTCTGTGCGGAAGGCCCACTAGTGGCATCGTATGCCAGCTCAGTAGAATCGTATGCTGATTGGCTCCTTGCCGTCCACAAGTCGCCGGTGGACAATATTGCTGGTGAAGGAAGACCACTGCAGCGGACCATCAGCACTTGCCGAATGTGACGGGTTGCGAACTCTACATACCCCGTTCCCGATGAAGACCGCTGCTCTTCTCGCAATGTCCATGTCGATCGCCATGTTCACATCCATCTGCTCCGCGTTGTACTCCAAGTCCGCCGTCGTGACAATCTTCTTCCACCCGACCGCCTTCAGCGCCTTCTTGAGGTCGTCCACGTACGAACTTCGATCGTTCGTTAGGATGTACATCACGTCCAGTGTCCTTGTGTGCCCCAGCTCGCGCCCGGCGTTCACGTAGTCTCGTCGCGATGTCTGCACCTTCTCGACGATGGAGTCGAAGCTCGGTAGGCAGCGCTGCAGGTAGTACGCCTTGTTCTCCTCCGTGTTCCACCCCCACTTCGCTCCTTGGGGATCTGGCGGTACAAAGGAGTCGGAAAGGAAGGGGAGGAGGTTCCAGGAGTAGAACGTGCTGTTCCATGTCGCGAGGTCAAGGCAGGCCTGCTTGAAGTCGCCGCGTCGGATGTGAATGGCGAGCATGCGCGAGTAGGGGTCGGCGTATGCGGCGCTGTTGTCGACGCGGAAGAGGTGCTCGTTCCGCGCTACACCGCCCTCGACGACGGGGGACGTGCGAAGGAGCTGCGAGACGGGACCCTTCGAGAAGCGGTCCCATAACGACAGGATGCGCTCGCTGCCCCAGAGCCAGAGATCGAACGTCTGAGGGACGGCGTCGACTTCGAGGGGTGCGGGGATGATCTCGATACAGTTCTCGGGTGCCTCAAGCAGGAGCTTCTTCCAGGTCTCGAAGATCACCGTGCCGTTTTCCCAGCGGATGGGCTCCTTGATGTCCTGGGTGTGTATTCTCCGTCTGCGCTGTGGCGGGCAGACGCGGTCCCAGTAGTGATCGTTGACGGCGCGGGGGGCAGGGTCGCCTGCTGGCCATGGTGCGCCAGCGGCGGGGCCGGATATGAGGGCGTTCAATGGTGTGTGGGGAGGCCATTCGCGTGCCTGGGCGTACGGCCACGGGTAGTAGCTCGTCTTCCAGACGTAGTCTTGGAAAACGTACGAGCGATTGGATTCGTAGGAAAGGTGTGCGTTCATGAGGATTTCGTTGAGGACGTTATTCCAGCCGAGGGAAGCGATCTGGTTCGTGAAGCGGACGTAGCGCCCGTTGTAGCCCTCGGGTGGTGGGAGGGAGAAGTTGTGTTGCGGTAGCGCATCCTCCCACTTGTCCAGCTCCCACCAGTCTGGGGGTCCACCGAGGAGAGCGGTGCCGGTGAACTTTTGCAGGTAGCCCACGGGGAGGTGACGCGTCTTGGGATGGAGGTAGAAGGCGAGGGGGATCGCGACGAAGACTGTCGCGCAGATGGCGGTGAGTAGGCGCCGTAGGCGGATGCGTCTCCAGGATGAGGCGGGCTTGTGCAGCTGGCGGTAGGCGTAGGACAGCTTGTTGCCCATGGTGGGGAAAGGCAAGAGGTGCATAGCCTGCTGTGACGCGCGCGATGGAACGAGCGCTCCTCGGGGCAGTGATCCGTCTCGATCACTAACAGAACGCGATCGGCTGCCGTCGACAAATCCTGACTTCAGCTTTCACTTGCTTCAACGCCCTCGTATATATATCCATCCAAACCAGTCTTGCGTATTCTCTCTAGCACTCCGACATCCGTATAGAGGCAGTGTCCCGGGCTTTCTAGGCCATGAGTCCCTGACAAGGTTCCCCGTCTGCCGATGTTGGGCCAGCGCAAGAGCCTCAGTTACCGCAGACATGTCATACGGCCATCGCAATTCAAGCGGGAGTTTTCCTTCGGACGAACTGGACCAATATAACGTATGATGTGGGTCTAGGTGACCTCTCTTCCTGCGGCGTTGTATAGCGCCCATCAGACAGATATCAGCACGGATTCTTCCTACAATTTCGACACAGCCTTTCAACGGTATAGAGGTCTCTGTAATCGATGGGTTTAACTGCCTCGCTGTTCTGAGCAGAACGAAGTGAGCATAGATGGCCATAGCCAAGTTGAAGTCTCCAGCCAAGCCAAGCACGATATTTGAGCATCCCGAGGCACACCGCCCGGATCAGCCAACGTCTATTGTACCTTTCTGAGCAACTTCCCGAGTCCCATCGTCTCGGACTCGGAGCGCGGTGAGAACGCGCCGAAGTGCGACCTCGATCATCGTGGGTAAGAAAGCAGTGCCTCAACAGCGCGCATAGTGCTTTATTTTGCCACCATCATGGCTTAGCCTCTTTCCCCCTTGCCCTCCCTCTCCCCTCCCCCCGCCATGGCGCCCCACACGTTTGATGGCTACTCGCAGCTGCCCACCAACGTCGCGCCGCCGGCCTTCTGGCGAGTGCAGGGCTACGCCAGCCACTACTCGCGCGTCGCGGTGCAGTACGTGCGGAATGCGCGCCGATCGCTCGTCCTCGGGCTCATCGCCGCTTTCGTTTTTCTCCTCGTTGTCATTGCCGCCCTCGGGGGGAGGGGAGCAGGGGGAGGGCTGATGGATGGGCCGCCGCTGCTCGGTGGGCCGCCGGATTGGTCGGACATGTGGGCATACGAGGCGGGGCTGCCGCAACACAATCCGAACTTGACGTTCCCCGAGGGCGCGAGTGGGCGGTATGTGAAGTTCACCTGTGAAGTACAGCAACTGGGATGGAATAATGCGTTGAATGAGCGGTGCGTCGTCCGTCCATTCACCAGAACTCTCTGCTCATCGTCGCTCCTCCAGGTTGATGAACGCCCACCTGGCGTACGCGAGCAAGCGCGCATACGTCTTCCAGGACTACATCTGGAAGCTCGAATACTACCCCTGGCAGCAATCGCAGTACCTCGACCCCCCGCCTCGCACGCCGATGAACGCGCTCATCGCGGGCCCTGCGGCGGGCGGTGAGTGGGACCCCGAGGACCCCGCGCCGCGCTCTGTGTCAGCGACGTACTACGACGAGGTCTGTCCGCCCGAGCAGCGCCGGGTGATCACCACGGGCGAGGTGAAGGACACGTACCGCTGGGAGTCCGGGGACGTGATCTTCCGCGTGTGGCGGGAGCTGCTGCTCGAAGCGCCCGAGCGGTGCATCGAGATCGTGTCCGAGGACAGGGAGAAGGACGGGTACCCGCAGGTGTTCGACTTGTTCCTTTGGGGCTCGGACCGCATCCTCTCCCTGTACGACGAGTTCATCAAGTCCCCGGTGTCGCGACTGCATGCCACCTCATCTGTCGTTGCCGCGGGCGTCGCGCGCAATCTCCCGCTCTTCCGCTCGCGGGGGAAGGGCGGCCCGCTGGAGCCCTTCGAGCGCATGCTCGCGATGCACATCCGCCGCGGAGACTTCAAGGACGCCTGCCTGGGTCTCGCGGCGTGGAACAGCACGTTCTACAGCTGGAACCTGCTGCCCGAGCTCCCCGACCGCTTCACCGCGCACGAGGGCGGCGGCTGGGGGTGGAACACCGAGGAGAACATCGCGCTCTATCTCGAGCACTGCCTGCCGACGTTCGAGGCCATCGTGCAGAAGACTCGGGACGCGAAGCGCGACTACCTGGCGGAGGGGGAGAAGAAGGGGGAGACGCGCGTCTTGGACGTGATGTATATCCTCACGAACGATGAGAGCGCGTGGCTGGACGAGCTGAAGGATGCGTTGAGGAAGGATGGGTGGGGCACGATTGTGACGACGAAGGATCTGCGGTTTGACCAGGAGACGATGGATACGAATATGGCGGTGGACATGGAGCTGGCAAGATTAGCGGCGGTCTTCGTTGGCAATGGGGTGAGTAGAAAAATCCGGTCGTTGTTGCTCTCATTCGATGTTGACAATCTGCCCAGTGGTCGTCCTTCACCAGCAACATCGTTCACCGACGACTGGTTGATCAAAGGGAGTTTATCAGCACACGCTTCTTCTAGTTGTGACTTTGCGTTGCATCTTCGCCCTCTGTTTCTGGGCACCACACCTTTTTGTGCGCGTCCGTCGCGCCAGCTCTAGCGAGCATGTCTCTCACCCATGCCCACTCGCCTTCGCTCATCTTGCTTACGCTCTTCCACCTCACTCACAACACGCCGGGTTTGCAGGGCATACTTTATTGTATACACGGCTGATATTTATGTGCGCACGACACAGCGGGCTCTTTGTACTGTGCACCTCACACCGCATCATGTAAAGTGGTTGCTTGCCTGTACATGTACCCAGCTCGCCCTTGTCGTCTTCCCTAGCAAGTACATGGTCCCACTAATATACCCTCACTGTCAGGTTTGTTGCATACTTAGGCTCTCGTGTATATGTCATACTTCTTGGGTAGAGACAAGACGAGCGATAAGGATGCGAGGCTATTGTGAGACGACATAGAGGAATTTGTGGTGTTCGGAGAGGTTCCTACACAGCAGCACGTGTATCTCACGTGCCTCGGTCCCGAGGGAAAATAATCGCAGTCCCCCGTGAAGTTGAGCGCTCCGCGGCACTCGGACCGCAAAGCCAACTGCATCTTGCAGGCCCTCGACATCTCCAAGGGCCGCTAGCATCTGCGGCTTCGTCGTATACACCCTGACTCACATGTCTGTCCTGCATGGACCTCCGCATCGACAGTCCCCTTGCTACTCCCGCACCCTGTGTCTATTTGCTTGATCTCCTCGAGCTCAACTTCATCCAAGAATGAGCCGCATCAGGCGTCTACCATCATGACAGCCGTGGTCACCGCACCTGCAAGCACACAAGCCGACACAGTACATCCATCCAAGTTTGTTACGCAGTGCCAGGTCCTCGACCAATTTTATGGAATTGCCTGCCATACTTTCTCCGCCATGGACTTCATACGAACAAGCCACTGCTCCGCCCCGGACCCGTCATCCTTCCGCTTGTCCCCAGACATGAGGGGGTAGGGTATGCCCGCATCTGCCGCTGCAGCTACTGCAGGCGCGAGGGGAAGCTCGGCGAGGAGGCTGATGTCGGTGTTTTTGACGAACTCGCGGACGTGGTCGGGCGGGCCCCAGAGATAGTGTGGGGTTGTACATGTCGGGCAAAGGAAGTGCGATTGATTGAGTACGAGGCCAGTTATCTGGAATGATGTATTAGTATGTGCACAAGGGTATGAGGGAATCCATCAAAGCTTTAAAGCGTACCGGTACGTTGACCTTCCTAAGCATGTTGATGCCCTTGCGCACATCTGCGAGGGCGACATCTTGAGGTGTCGATACAATCACGGCGCCGTGAACGTTGGTGAGCTGGGCGAGCGAGAGGGGGACGTCTCCTGTGCCCGGAGGTAGGTCCACCACGAGCGCATCGAGGCCTGCAGGACTCGCAGCCGACCAGTCGATGTCAAAGAGGAGTTGTTGCACCGCTTTCTGTACCATGAGCCCACGCCAAACCACCGGGGCGTCAGGGCGGACGAGGTACCCCATGGACATGTTTGGTATTCCGTGGTTTACAAGCGGGCGAATGGCGCCCTTGTCGGTGAGCTCCGGTTCAAATGCATCGTGAAGGCCGAGTAGAGTGGGTACAGATGGTCCAAAAACGTCGAGATCGAGGAGACCGACGCGCAGTTGGAGATGGGAAGCGAGTGTGGCTGCAAGGTTGGCGGCGATGGTAGACTTGCCGACGCCGCCTTTACCACTGGCGACCGCGATCACCCTGCGGACGTGCGCAATAGGCCTGCGCTCGATTCCTCCTCCGCGACGAGGCATTGAAGGCACATCCTTCGGGAGCGTCCGCGCGCGGGGGATGCCCAACGGGTTTTCGTGCGCGAGACGGGCGGATGCGCGGAACATGGCGATCGGGGAAGGGGAAAGGGGCGTCGCGTGACGTCATCATCACGCCCCCTTCCCGAGCGGTCATGTCCTGGTTCTCCTCTAGGCGCTCGTCCGCAGAATCGCACGATGTCCCCGGCCAGAGCAGGCTCGAGCACCACCAGATCCTCGCGGGCCGCCTCGGCCATCTCAACGAGTC
>JAMQCK010000882.1:0-14485 GCA_024196135.1 Pleurotus ostreatus/Saccharomyces cerevisiae fusant | reverse complement strand
GCCCCACATCCTTCCCCTTCGACAAGCGTCCAAGACGCGCAAGCACTGCCCGAACCCGAGGCTCAGGTCCATCCTCCTTCGACCGCGGCTCCGCTCACCGCCTCAGGTGAGATCCTTCTAGCTTGTCCCTTCTATACTGGCTCCCTCTAATCATTGGTGAAGGCGACCAGGAAGTTGGGCACGCCGGTCCCGTCATGTCTATTCAAGCCAATCCTCGCACGGGTCCCACCGCCCCCGCGTCCAGCAAACCGCATGCAGTCCATGAATCGCCATCCGCGCCACCGGCCCCACATCCTTCCCCTTCGACAAGCGTCCAAGACGCGCAAGCACTGCCCGAACCCGAGGCTCAGGTCCATCCTCCTTCGACCGCGGCTCCGCTCACCGCCTCAGGTGAGATCCTTCTAGCTTGTCCCTTCTATACTGGCTCCCTCTAATTATCGGTGAAGGCGACCAGGAATTTGGGCATGTCGGTCCCGTCATGCCTGGCGCAACGTACGGCGTTCAAGAAAATCATCGTACAGGTCCCACCGCCCCCGCGCCCAGCAATATGCCTACAGGTTACCGTCCTCTGTCGTCCATTCAGCTCGCCGCTTATGATAATGTAGACCTAGGGGGGATGCCCTCTTTGAACAACCCCAACGACATGGGCAGCGTACCCAAGGCTTTATCGCTCGGGCAATCGTCGCTCCTGTCGAACGGTAAGGCGGTCGGTCATCGGTTCCCCTCGCGCCTCAACACTTCATAGAATCCTTCGGACTCTTCCACCTTCCACTCAATGCCGATGACTCCTTTGGGGCTGAAAGTATGTATCCTTCTCTAATCGCGGCGGAGGCATACTCATCATCCCGTTTTGCCAAGGCGCGGGCCAATTCAACTCCGAATTTAATTCGGTGTTCGATCCCAATGGCTGGGGTTCGGGAAGAGGAGGTGCGTTCGTATGCGACGCAGGCATTTGTCTACAGCCTTACCGAACCCTCGTAGATCGCTTCCACCAGTCTGGCGACCTTGGCGCGAAGATCAGTCATATGCCCGAAACCGAAACCGCTTACACCCCGCACGGGCGACTAACTCGTGAGCCGCATCCCACCTGTACTGCACACCAGCTGACGATGACCTCCCAGCATTATATAGTGCAGGAATCCTCCCCCAAGACCCCGTAAGTCGTCGCCACTTCTGATTTGACCCAACCTTTTCCGACAATACAGCAGACTCCTTTCCACGGCGTCCTTCATCTTGCCTTTCCAGGGGGCGTCTGTGATCTCTCAGTTCCTGTATATACTGTGCCAGATTCAGGACATGTGGGTGTCCCGAGTTCGACCGTCCTCTCCCTCTGCCGGCCGCGACTGGCAAAAGTACCAGGCATGTTGTCCGTTATATATCGCGTTGACTCGTCCAATCAAGCTCCTATCCTAGGTCGCGGTCGCCTTACACAGGTTCGCTATAGCACGCCCACCATCTACACGTTCTTGGCCATTCGCAGCTCGACGTCTGAGTGGCTTGCGAGTCCCCGACTGCCTGAATCCTTGACTGCGGTTCCAATGGCGTGTGGAGAACACGGTTCTACCTTGTACTCTATACACATTGTTTTCTCGTCCCTCAGTGACGCGGATTTCGGTACTAATGAAAGTGAGTCAAGCAACCGCAGTCCACCTGTCCGTTGGCTTATGAGGCACCTAGAAGACATGCGACAGGGACCTGACGATATCGTCGTTCGTATGCTTGTGTCCCCCAGCCTAACCCTGGATGCGCCCTCCCATGCGTCCAATATGCTACTGGAGCTATACCAGATGCGGCGCTTGCCGTGTGGCGTCACTTTCGGTGCACCCCTTGACCAGGTCGTTCGTTGTCTGAACGACATGTTGAAGACGTGTTCGTTCTTACTGCCTACGAAGTGTTTCCTACATTGATGATTTCATTTCAGACGCACAGACATGGACAGACGCACGCATCTCGGTAGACTCACAGACCACGCTTTCTGTTCGTCTCGTCCTGGCCAGCGCGCGGGCTCAGGGCTCGATGGACGACATGCTAGTAGGATTCGGGCAAGTTCGGTTCGACGACGGAGTCCCTAGCCTCCAGATGACGCAGCCGTTCACCCACGTCGTTCCGCTCACTCTGACCCCCAAGGACGCGGACGCCCCGCCCAGCCGGCGGGTATACGATTTGGGCCTCCACGTCGGTGTTATCCCGTCTGCCCTTCTCCCGGTGCGCTGTCTCTGTATCTTCCTCTTACCTTTTTCTGACTGTCGCCGGAATAGACGGACGCTGAGCTCGCGATCAGAAGGCGAGCGACTAGCGATCCCCGTTCGGTTCTTCAGTTTCCCACTGGGCTTCTCCAGTTGGTTGCTGGCGAGGGCATTTCGTCCAGCTCCGATGGCGTTCGCGATGGCGGCTCCAGGAAGCGCAGCCGCAGCACTGTCAGTCAAGCGTCGTCGGCCATCGATGAAGCCGCCCCATCGACCGATGAAGTCAAGTCGCAGTCCAAGGCGACAACGGCGGCGCAACCGCGCGGGCCCAAGCGAGCGAAAATGGCAGCGACACCACCACCCACGCGCCCCCGCGGGCGTGCGCCCACCGAAGAGGGCCAGTCGAAACCTCGGCAGAGAGACACGACGAAACCCCTTAAACTAGCCTGCATGAACGCTAGGGTCCATCTCTTCTTCGCGTCCATCCCCGAGTTCCGCCACGTCGCCCAGTATCTCCATGTAAGTAACCTCACTCACGAAGATAAGCACGGTTCTAATTACACTTTTAACTATTCTTTCATCCTTGGTCGCAGATCGTGTTTGATGTCAAAAGGACGGACTTGGTCCGCACTTTGCCGTCTGCTATTCGGGCCGTCATCCTAGCCGACAACACATTGCGGGAAGCGCAAGAAACCCCGATGCCCTTGCTGAATCTCGATGACGACGACGCAGACGTTTCAGTCCAGCCCCTCCTTCAAAGTTGCCGGTCCATATTCCAGGACAACCACGCTGTCTTGCGCGACGAATTCGTGGCCGCGATGCAGGGGTGCGAGGCTCCTCCCGGGGACCAGTGGAGGCAAGCCGATCGTCTGCTGTGCCCCGATGGCCTGTCGAAGGAGCGCTTCCTGGTCTGGCCGCCTCGGGTGATGGACGACGAGAATCATAGGGTGGCGCTTCATGCTACCCGTCCCAAGGTCATACTCGCCCTTGCAGGTTTCGTAAACGCGATGCGCGAACTCGAGCCTGCCGTAACGGCGGTTATCACGTCCGGACCTGCACCGCTGTTACGAATTTCCCAATACGCTAAATCCTGGAGCTACACGACACTACTCTACCAGGCAATGGGCATTCCACAAGAGAAGCAGGCGGATTTTCAACGGACGCTGGAGCTCATATTCAATCTGGCCTCACCGCGTTTGCGCAAGACATTCGAGCTGAAGAACTCCAATGCGTTCATGGGGCCATGTGCCGTCCTTGACGCGCTGAAGGGGTGCGATTTCGTCCAGTTGCCGATCCTTACCATGTGGGCTCCCTGACACATTCTTCTATAGATGACGGGCTACGGGGTTGGGGCCGCCAGACGCACGGGCGGCTGCGCAGAGCTCCATTGTTGAGCAGCACCAGGTTACGTATATACGAAGTTGTTGATGTACAAGTGAATGAAGGCGTGCGCCCAGAGGGGCATAGGTACTGTTCCTCGCTTCAGCACTACTCTGCCTAGGTTTGGCTGTCTGTCATTCTTTAGCTAGATATGTGGTTCTCAAACGCACGCACTTCGTTTGTTTGCCTGCTTGGATTAACGCACGTGACTCGGCCGGTATCCGGTCTACAGCAGCCGCACGCCCCTCTCGAACATGGAAAGTTTTTTCGTGGGCATGCTTTACTGTTCGTCAATGTCTGCGAGCATTTGTACCGTTGCCAAGGTCGAAGGCGCGCCCGCAGAACAAGGATCTTGAGACCGTGACCAAGGTCACGGCATGTCACAGGCGCGCGCTTACGATTTCCGCCTGTTTGTGGCTGCGTCAAGGGTTTGTTCGTCAAGGCTAACGCCCCACCATTGACGCCCGATGCGACGCCAAGCAGGAAGTGCGGTTCAAGACGTAGGTGTACCTACGTGCATCGCTCAAGGGATATGGATTAATCAGATGAATTAGGAGAGGACAGACGCGTTGGCGAGCACATTGTTTGTTGAGCCGCGGGCGCACGGCGTTGTACAGGTTATGGTCACTACCACCGACGGCGCAGAAACTGGTGAGAAGACGACTACCGCAAGACGCGTGCGTGCGGGGCCAAAGGTATATGTGGTCGTGGCTCGCGCCTGAATAGCTCTTATCGCGCTCATGAGCTGAGTGGTCCTTCCCAGGATTGCTGCCCGCGACGCTAATAGTTCTCAGCCTCGTGTTTGTCACACGATCCTCGTGTGCTGCAGGCCTCGCGCAGGAGGGAAGGTTCGCGCGTCTCATATAGCCCCAGCCTTCGAGCATGTCTTTCCTCGTCCAGCTCCTCTCTCGCTGGCTCCCTGTTCCTCCAATGGCCGCCCCTCCATAGCCATTCATTTGATCCACGGTCATAGCCGCGTCCGACTCAACAACAGGACCCCATGTGGCCTCATTTCGGGGCCCCGAAGCACACGCGGCGGGAGGCGGACAAGATACGGGCTTTATGCAAGGACTACGAGTCTTCGACCCTCACCCTGGGCCTGATGCGGAGAAGGCCTTGGAGGTCGACACCAACGACGAGAACGCCAACCCCGCGCCGGTCGGCCCAACGCGCAGCCTGCGCAGGGCCAAGCGCCGTGCTGACAAGCGTCGTGCCGACGGGCTCCGCCTCCGCGATGACTCGGACGACGACGCAAAGTCGACAGTGGCGATGCGGCTACGAGAGGACTCGGGGGCCACGAAAGGATATTGAGCGTAGAAACAAGGCGTAGCAATGATCCAGATACTATAACACTATAACTATAGCCGGCGTCGCTTGCGCGGCCAGTCCTCCGCTTCGGCCGCCTCCAGCTCTATGCGCTTCTGCCATCCAGGTGCAGAAGGCTTGATGCTGATCTTGCCTCCTCCCATGACGACGGGCTTGACGGGGATATACGTGTCTTGACGACGGGGACGGGGATGTGCTTTTGGCTTCTTCGCCCATGCCTCCTTCAGATCCTTAAGCTTGCGCTTAGCTTTAGGCTTCGGAGGAGGAGGAGGCGTGGGAGGGGGCGAGTCGTCCTTTGGCAGAGATGAAGATGAGGGCCTAGTCCAAAGAACCGCGCGACTCTGCGTGGCATGAAAGGACAACGACAGCAGAAAGTCCAGTACCGCGTTGCGCACACCCTTGTTGCCAGCGCGTGTCGAGCCCTTAGGTGGGCGCCCGCGCTTCTTGGGAGGTGGCTTGTAGCCCTCGCGGTATGCAGCTGCACACTGGCAGAAAAGGTTGTACGAGTAAGGTCCTAGGGTGCTGTCCAGGATCACTTCCCGTACATCCAGTGTTGGCCGAAACATCTCCTATGTGAACGTCAGTCGAAAACGCCGTTGAGAAAAAGGGTGACACGAGCCTCGACGACAGTTGACCAGTGCGCGGGCGCGCCGACCAGGAACGGGGAGTAGTATAGTCGGGATGAAGTAGCGGAGATGCTGGCCTTCCCCTTCTGTGCGTAGATGGGGATGCGAATGCGGCAATCCTTGTTGCTTGGATCACGAACACGCAAAGGAATGGGCTTGTATACTGTCGCATATTTGCTAGGCATCTCGTTTGGTCCAGGCGCTAAATGGTCTGTTAGTACCTGAACCACCGCAACAAGAACATGACTGACGACGCACCTGTAGGAACTCCATCTGCACGCATAAGCAAGTGGGGATCCAGAAGACCCCACCGCCGAGCTTGGTCTAGCCATGCCTGATTAGCGAGGAAGAATTCGCGCTTGTAGCAAAGGATAGACGGTAGATATTTGCGGTGCCCAGCGATGTTGTAATAGAAAGGGGACTTGCTGATGACGCTGGGTAGACGGCCGAAATCGCGCGGAATGAGGAAAGGCAGGCCCGTCTCGGGATCTAAGGGAGGTGCACTACCCGCGCGAGCGGAGCGCACCAGGTCTTCATCTGCGGCCAACTCGTCCAATTGGTTGGCGTTGACACCGTCCTGGTCCTCCTGCCCCAAAGCGCGCCCCGGCGCCCGCTCGACAGTGACGCTCGACCCATTGTCAGGGCAGCGAGTGGACGCTTCCGTGCTAGGGGCGAAGCGGGCGCTTTTCGAGCGCAAGACGAAGTTCCTAACACGGAGGCTGTTGTCGATGATGGACTGGCGAAGACGGCGCCACAACGCATCCGACGCGAATACCTCCCCAGCCGGCTGCAGAGGGTGCAGAAAAGCATAGAACAGAACGTCGGTGCCCTCCTGCATACCGAGCCCATTCACCGCGTGCTGACTTTCGAGGATGACATCGAGAATGGGCCGGGTAGTTTGCTTGCGTATACCCTCCGCTCGCCAGTCGTCAAGAGCTTTGCACGTCGCCGCGGGCTCCAGCCAGAAAACCGGACCGTGATTGCGACCCCACAATCTGTGCCACCACTGAAAATCTGATGAGCGCTAGCCAAAAACACGTATGGAGTGACTCACGGGAGACTGGGGACAGAGCTCTGTGTGGCCAATGGGGTTTCGCAACCGTATCACATGCATGCGAAAGAACACTTGGTGGTCGCAAAACGTTAGCGTCCAAGACGGACGACGAAGGGCCGCCATGATGGATGCGAAGACGGGCTTCTTGTCGGGTGCATCAGGGAGCAAATGCGCAGGAATAAGAAACGCTTTCGACTTTGCGCCGCTCGGGCGAGTCTGTGCCGGCTTCGAGACGATCTCATCGTACTGCGTAGTCGGAAGGCCTATGAGATGGCCTTCCGTGTGGAAGTGAAGGCGGAGAGCGTACTAAGACCCGGGATCAGCTTAGAACAGAAAGAGGACTGGGGACCAACGCACGTATTCCCGCTTGACGTCGTTATGGATGTAAATGACGAGCTCCTTGCCCCGATTTTGAGATCGAATGATGCCCGAGATGGAGAGACGATTGACGATGACCTCTGGATAGAGGCCGTTCAGGCCCTTGGCTGCGTACGCCTGAGCACACAACGACATCAGTCACGGGGTTTATGTGGCGACGCAGACGCCAACCTTGCGCAGCGCTAGCGCCTCGCACTTGAGCGCGGTCGCCAGAGATGATGTCGGCGGGATGCTTGCGGGAACGCAAGCTTCGCACTTGCCAGTTCGCTCTACACGCTCGCGGCTGTCTTTAGCGATGGGAAGTTTAGCTTGAGGCAAGGGCAGCGCGAACGTGTCGTCGTCAGGTGCGACATGGACCTCTATGGTGTGGCGGCGGCCATCGGGATTTGCGACCGTGTCTTCGTGCACGACAAGTGCTCCTGAATCGTATTAAGAAGCGCCTCACGCGACATGAGACACCACGCACCATACTCAGCGGGGTCTGTACACGGGTTGGATGCCCCAGGTGATGACCCGAACGCTTTCGTTTCGCGATTGTTAAAGTGACCTTGGCCACTCTCCGGCATCGTGACAGAAACGGCGATGCAGAGACGCCTGACTTTGCAGTGCAACGCGCCGACGCACAGCGGCAGCGCGGGGAGTATTGGCACAGGACAGACGGCTGGTCACGGAGACGCCGGACGCGGGCCTGCGCGTGCGTGTTCGCGAACACGTGATCGTGACCCTGATGACATTACTCATGAACAATCACCGACAACGACTGGACTAACTGCAGAGTCCCATGGACAAACGGTGCTCTAGCATGATGTACGTCGAGAGCACCAAAATGATTGATCACTATTAGAAGGTAATAGGCATAACTTCGTACTTCGTACAACGGCCACCCCCTTCACTCCTCTGCGGCGGACTGCCATGCGGCCCACGCCGGGTAAGCGTTCTGGAACTCCGTCCAAGGGTCGGAATACGGAAAGTCTGCGACGGGAGCCAACGCCATCCGGTTTCTCTTGCACCTGCCTGCAAATTTGGAGAACGCCCGGGAAGCAAGGTCCATAGGAACGGGAGCCTGAACGATGATGCCGGCGCAAACGCGACACGCAGGCTGGAACTCGTCGCCGTTCTGCGTGGCGAGCAACATTTGTCTCTGCAGGTCAAAATATATGCAAGGCCCGCAGATGCAGTGCCCGCACGGTGAGAGCCTGCTTAGACATTGAGCGAGATATCGAAGTGAGGCATTTCGGCACTGACACATGCGTGGGCAGTCTGGAACGGCAAACGGTGCACAGTAGCTCGGAGACGATGTCGTCGTAGATCATGGCCTGATATCATGGTCATCCTCAAAAGCCCGATAGTACCCGTTGTGACAAGGCATACCTCGATCTCCCCGCTAGCGGCACTCTCCTGGCTGCGACTGCGCGGCCTCTTGCCGGTGACTGTCGAAGTGTCGGGGGCGCGCTCGTCGGTCTCGGCTGCGGGTCGGCTGGTGCGATGTGTCTTGGCTTCTCCTTCGCCCCGTCTCAAGGCGCGCTGCGCCACCACCAACTCGCGCGCGTGATGGAGGTCCAATGTAGCGGCGAATAGGCGAAAGGCACCGTCGACCGTGCTATGAAGGTCCTTGAGAGCGTTGTCTTTTAAGCTGCTTGACTGCAATGGGGCGTGGTGAGCAGAAAACGTCTGTGACGGGCGCGGGATGGGCGCACCGAGGACTTTCCCTTGTCGCTGACGCCGTCTTCGTCATCAGAGCATAGGTTGATCACTGTTGTCGTATTGCTTTGGTTGACTTGACTGGCGATCAAAGGGCGCGGGCTGGTGAGATGGCCTTTAGCACGGGACGAGGACATGGAGGGCGATGGGTCGAGTCGGTCAGCTCTCTCGACGACCCTCCTTTGGGATGGATGCAGGAGCGAGCGAAAGGCAACCGACGAGTTCCTAGCTTTTTAATGGCGATTGCGCGCGTGGCGATGCGCCTGAGGTGCGCGAGAAGCGACATGTCCGACAGGCAAGCATTAAAAGATCAGGAGACGCAACCAGCAGCGGCGACCCTCAAGGGCGAAGACCGCGCATAGCGCGAACTGAGCGACATCGTCGACTGAGAGCAGAGCAACGTGAGCCACGTGCGTTCCAAGGAGCTTCCCACGAATAACGACCTAAAAGGAAATCTCCGGGCTGGTAATTTATTGCTCTCGATTCTGCTTCGCCAGCTGGCGGTGCAAGGCCTGGCGGCAGAAGGTGTGCTACACGCATGACATGATATATACATATGGGGAGTGAGCCTAGCATGGCAGAAGGTGGCAGTCGAGTTTCGGGGCCAACCCTCATGGAGTAAGAAATCATCATTGCCGACCCGCGCAAAGGCTGGGGGTAGTACTCCTCGTCATCTCCTTGCTTGTAGAAGAATACATAGAGGGGATACCAAGCATTTCCGTCCTGCAGGCGGCGTCGCTGACTCAATCTTATTATCTCGCAAGAGATGTAGCAAGGATCTGCCTATTCCTACCCGCTATTCGTAGCCGTTCAATAATTCTGCCGGCAGAAACGTTGGGTGTGCTCCCTCACGACGCAGTATATCGACCATATGTTCGTTGTACAGAGCGACCATTTCGTCCATATAGAAATTATACCTGCCAGACTGGTCAGCGTGGGCGCATTGAAAGGGCTCGGGAAGTGTACCTGTATGCAGACATCTCGTTCGTGATAGACTGAAACCCGCCGTACCAAACATTATTTTGCTCGGCCTTGGATGAATTGAACCGCCATTTTCCACCGACGAGAAGACCGGGAAAGTTGGCAGGATTGCAGTGGTCTCGACAAAACGTATCTGTGTCGCTATGCTTGTGGCTGTAGTGGAATACGTCGACGGGTAAGCCTGTGAGGTCGAAATATGTTGACCCTTGCGCTCGCAGATGCTCAAGAACTTGACAATTCTTGTCGTAGAAGATGACCGACGGCAGAGCTTTGCGGTGAATAGGCGGCCAAGTCAGCATCCACGCGCTCTAAGTTGGTGGTGAGTGTCAAGCAACAAAAGAGTTGTGAAGCACACGCATGTACGTACAACGGCGCCATGGACACTCTCCGTGTGGTATAGAGGGACTCTGGAGATGATGACGCCGCACGTATACATCTGAAGCTGATCGCCATGCGTCCAATGTCGACGAAAGATTGCTGGCGCCTTCTTCCGGCGGTCTGACAGAAGGTCACCGAGGCGGTCAGGGACCTCGACACCGCCAGACCGCCGCCCAGAAGAGCTCCCTTCTATGGGCATGCCTTTCCTACGCTGCCGTCGAGCGCGCTCAACAAGGGATTTGTGCTTTTGTCGCCCCAGCTCATCAACGGCAATGTGGGCGGGATCTGCGCAAGAGCGCCCTTCCGCAAGTCGGGGAGCTTCGCATCCGCGCATGAAACAAACTTCGGACAAGTGCGCGTGCAGATGACAATAGAGATCCTTGGGACTGTCTAGGACAACCCGGCACATGTCAACCGAGCAGCAAGGATACCCGCATGTTACGCCATCGCTGACGACCGCGCGAAACATGCCTGAAGGAAGTACGAGGATAAGTCAAGTCCGCTTGACAGGAGTGGTTCACGCTTACGTGCCCGACCGTCGGAGTCGTAGTTGATCTCGGTGCAGACCCGGCAAGTGTGCGCCCAGTATTTCTGTCCTGTGCCCCACATGCGAGCATTGCGCGCCAGCAAGGCTTCGTCCAAGCGCCGATGTTGAGGGCCGTGATGAGGGAGCTTCAGCTGCTCGCCGCGAATCGCACAATCCCGGAGGAGGGCGTGAAGGAAGAAAGCATCGTAAATGGCGTCCGCGGTGATTTCGACTTGTAGGCGAGAGCGCATGCGCACTCCTGCTTGATTGAGAGTGGCATTATAGACCTGAGCTAGCGCCGCGGCGGATGCACTTTAAGCTGTTAGAAGGAAAGTCAAATAAGAGAAACAGGAATGAGACATACTGCTGAAAGGCCATCTCCTGCTCGAAGTATTGTATGAGATCCTTCTCCACGTAGGTTTGCTCCTGCACGTGGATATACTTCGCGGGGGTCGACGATGTGTAGTACATGCGCTGGGCCCCGGTCCTGGAGGCATTCTGAACACAGTAGTTGTGATAGTATCTTGTATTGCATTCTGAGGCACCGTAAGCGACTGGCTCAGACAGCTTGGATGAAAGAAATCACTTCGACAGTATGCCGAGTAAGACTGAGCGGTATGAGCACCTGTACGCAATGTGAAGACCCTTGATTCTATGCAGTACTCGTCCACGAGCTTGGCGTCGGCACATTGCGGTCGAGGGCAGGACGAATGTGGAGGTGGAAAGGCAAACGGCGAGACGGCGCACTCTTGACCGTACACCCGAAATACGTCGTCCTCCGAAGATTCGGAGGGCGGCGCGGCGTGGCCAACGAAGCAGCCTATGGCTTCCCAACATTTCGTGACATCATGCAGCGACAATTCGAGGGCTGACGACAAGAAGCGAGCGATGTTCGCCGGCAGTTCGGAGTCTGCATAGGCCGAGCGAGCGGGAAGCAATCTGGTGCATATTCGGAGAAAGGAGAATAGCTGCGGGATAGTCACAGCAGACGACACATCGGGATAAGCCGCCAGACGGTCCAACAGCTCTGCAAGTGTCACCGGAGGATCGCTCATCGACGTCTTATGGAAGGGAAGCAAGCGTGACGGCAAAGAGCGTGACTGGTGTAACAGACAAGCGTGGCTGACGCCACCTGAGTGAGTCAAGAGTCATCAACGTGTGCCGCATGCTCAGCAGAAACCTACCTCTGCGGATGTACTTGGACGCAGCAGATTGAATGTGTGACCGATGCATACAGAGTAAGACAGAGAAGCGTAACAGTATATATCACAAATCGAAAACCTTCAGAACCTCGCAACAATCAACCATCGGTCCCCTCTGCGAGCCTATAGTGCCGACCGCCATCCTCAGTTGATATACAGCCTTGGGACACGAGAAGCATAAGCCAGTTGCTAACGGGATAATTAGACGTGACATACGTACGGCGATGCGCACACTCACCTCAGCTCGTCCTTGTCGGGCAGATGCTTAACTGCGCCTTCGATGTGGTCGACGGATACATGATGACCTGGTGCGGCATTGCGAAGGCAAGCAATGATCTCAGATCTAACTGTACGCGGGGGCAAGGGAGGGGAGGACGATTGATCGGCATGGCCACTTGACGGGGTGCGAAGGCCTTGCTGCTGCAGGGCGCCCACATAGACCTGCGTGCACTGAAGGAAGTGCAGCACTATCTGGCTGGGAGACTTCACGGGTGCGAGAGACGAAACATGGAGGTAGCAGCGGTGATCGACGGCTTTGCAGATGCCTATCGCGCGAAGATACGAGTTGAGGCTGTGATGGACGATGAGCGGCGATGCTGAAGACGCGCTGGGCGAGTGGACTCACGACATGTTTTCCATTTGTTGCACCAGGTGACCCCAGACCCTGCACTCGAAGACGCTCGTACCATCATCCAGCCGAAAGGAGAGACAGCCAGGTTCCGAAGTCTTCGACAGCAAGCGACCGATCACCAACGCCTGAAAGACGTCAGTGTCGCCTGGAAAATGCAGAAGAAGCGCACCGTGATAAAGCGCACGGGACCCGCTATCCAGTATCCCGGCTGAGGCTGCTTTTGCGCGTACGTCAACTGGGAGAGGAGCACAGGCTGAGGCGCGTCCAACAAGAAATCCTGCGAAGATGGGTAAGTCGTCGCATGCGAACAGGCAGGAAGTATACAGAAGCCACCCACGCGCGTAGATGGCCATAGCGCGGAGCGACCATTTGCTGGGGAAAGCGATTGTGTGGCCATGTTAAGTGTGCGAGACACGATCTCAACGCAGGGTTATGGTGGAAACAAAGAGAGAACGTCGGAGAGTGACTGCCTGACGGGTCCGGAATTGATCCGGTGTGACTACGTTACCGCTGTCACGCAGTTGTGGGTCCACTCGCCAGTTCCAGTCAAGCTGCCGTTCCTCCGCCGACAACCACGTCCGCCAAAGCGCACGAGATGTTTATACACTCAATAGTAGCTTTGGAATAAGCGGCTAACCAAGCGAGCGGTCGGCATATGACATCTTTCGCGAGCGAGACAGACAACGTATAGAAATGCACCAGCTTTATGCGTACCCACTCATTTGCCCACTGCCCACTGCCCGAAGGCCCTGCTGACCCGAGGTTGCGCGGTTCGTCAAGTAATAATCCCTCAGCCGGACCCCGCTGTCGTACCAGGTCGCCGCCTCTATGAATGTATGCGTCTTGCGGAAGATTTCGTCTTCAGTCATGGGCGGGAGCAACCCGAAACATTCACGAAATCCATGCCGAAGGGCTATGATGTTGTGGGCAAAGATTGGCAGGAGAACTGTCTGAATGAACTGAACATAAGTGGCGTCAAATCAGCGTGTGTTGCGAAGAAGGTGAAGCATAAAACTTATATTACCCGCGAGCGATCGTTAGGCGTGGAATAAAATAGGTGGTGGTTTTCGAAGAGCGTCTGTTGGGTGAGCATCGGGATGAATATCCGGAACGGCCGCGGCAGCGAGCGAAAGTCATTCCACTGACCACCACTTGCGCCTTCGCCCTTTCGGTGGGCGGAGTGGGTAACAGCCCTGCATCCTAATGCACCGTCAGATGACGTGAGCTCTATGAAGGCCATGGACTCACCAGGAGCGTTCGCAGGTCGCCCACAAGGTCGGACAATGGTTGGCTGAAGTATTGACAGAGCCACTTCATCCAAGCCTCAGCAAATGGAGGTAGACCAAGGTAGGGTGCGTTCATGACGTTGGCGGTGCAACTGGAGTACACCTGCGTGAAACGCTGGGCCGGCGGCAGCATCTCGGGGAATAATAGCGCAGCGTGTAGTATGGGGAGGCAGTGCAGGGCTTGCTGTTGTACGCCTAGATTCCTGAACTTCTCCGGCACGCAGCGCGTATTGACCAGTAGGCTCGGGTCGCACGTATCCGGCCATTGCCCAATGAAGTCCAAGTAAGCCCATTGATCTTCCTCCAGATGTCCCCCGCTAGTCTAGGTACGAGAGATCAGTTGAGCTAGAGGAATGCTATGTAAGGGACTAGGCGACGCACCTCGATCGCCCTCAAGACGCTGGGGCTTGCAGACTCCATGCGCTGCACCTGCGACGGGCGCAGAAGATAGCGACGACCAGCGCGGTCCATAACGTGCAAGCGGTCGACGTAGGGATCCGGTCCCAGCAGAAGCATGATTTGCGGGCGGAAGGCGTGGTCGCTCATGTAGGCGACCACGATTGAGCGTGGGTCATCGTCAGCGCAGTCCACAGCAGAATGTTGAGCGATCTCCCGCTGAACACTGCAAGCGAGCACTGCGTGATTGTGAAGCTCGACTTGACCCTGTACGAAAGACGCCATCGCCGGGTTATGCAAGAATGCCAGTCGAAGAGCTCCAAGTAGGAGAAGCGAGAGAAGCACGCAAGCGCGAAGAGCGAAGAGCTTGCGATCGAACCGCGATGCGCATCGCAATCACATTTTCGTCGATATTGGGCCCGGCATTATACGAC
>JAMQCK010000881.1:0-14490 GCA_024196135.1 Pleurotus ostreatus/Saccharomyces cerevisiae fusant | reverse complement strand
CCCGGGGTGCCGACGGCGAGGCCGCCGATAGTGGAGGCGGTTTTGTTGGGGCTATCGACGAACATAGTCTCCGAAGCGGCCGCGGGTGCGGTCTCACGGAAGTCGATCTGCGAGGGAGCGGGTAAATATCAGTGGGGAAGAGAGAAGTGGTTGCGGGGGACGTACAGTCTCGTATTGCCCAGGACCAGAGCGTGCGAGGAGGAAACCTCCACCGCCGATGCCAGAGTGGAAGGCTAGAGAACGTCAGACGGGTACATAGGAGAGGTGAAAGTACCTTTACCATTGATCGTGCCAACACAAAGGCCAGCAGCAATGATCTGTGTTTCTTCAGCGCCGATCCAGAGCAAGGCGGAGGGAAGGAGAGCCCACCGCGTCCGCTGCAGACCCTCCGACGAGGAGCATCTCGAGACCAATGTCCGAGCACTGCGCGACCTCCGTGACCACGGCGCCATGGCGTCCTACACCAACCTCATTCCTCGGGAGGACCGCCGCGCGCGCGAGCGCAATCGACGCGAGAACCGCAACCGCAAGACGCTGGGGGAACATCGTACTCGACTGAGCAGCTGTGCACTTGACAAGCCCTTATAAAGTGGAGGGGACGCGGTAGAAAGGCGGTGAATGCCTTGTACCAGCTGACCAGGAAGCAAGGAGCACTCCTGCTGTGGAAACCTGACGTGCCGAGGACAAGGACGCGTCGAGGGCGGGGGCGCGCAAATCCCGCGTCCGTATCTTTATATGCGTGATGAGACCATGTGCCGCGATGACGAGCTCGTGTGCGGTGATTGTTTCTGGACGGGGCGGACCTGATTGGCAGGGTAAATGTAGCTCGGGGTTAGAAGGGCGAGATAGATCGACAGTATATGTGCATCGTCGGACGAAGGAGAGGGGAGGAGGGGGAAGACATGGTGTCGGGGATATGAAGGTTCGGGCTGAGATTAGGCGCCTATCTATCGCTTGAAGCTGTCTCGGCGTTTGCCGGCTTCAAGTTCAACTTGCTGATCTGCGCCGGGTATCAAAGTACAGTATGGCGCCCGCGGAGCAAGGTCTACGTGAAACGCGTATGTAGAGAGAGAGGAACTACTTACGCCATTTTGCCAGACTGTGACGCGAACATCCGGGCCAACGCCCTCACGGAATGGCAAGGAATGCATCAAGTTCGACTCGCACGCGCAAGGAGCGGTCGCCTGCAAAGAGGATATGAGAAGCGTATTATGTATTCCTACTATCTAACTGCACCACCCCATTATACAGTTGCGATCAAAATTGATGGACGGTTGCCTTTTTCGGCGACGCGTTCATCCTACAGTCGAACGTGGTGTGGGCAGCGCGCGTCCAAATTCCCTCCCGTAATCGAGTCTACTGGGCTCCCCACACACGTACGCAAGAGGTCCACGAGAGGAGCAGGCCTGCGAGGGTTTGGACTGAATCGTCGCCCAAAATGGAATCAGCCATCAATTTTGATCACAACTGTACACCGGCGAACAGAGGAGAAAACATGCATGTACAACAGAATACGTGAGTAGAAAAATCCAAAGCAGGCCGAATGCTACATGAGTGTGCGTACGTCCTTCGTCGCTGTATCGTGAGTGGACCAGCCTGGAACTCGTATACTCCAAGGCGAACCATGACTGTCATACTGTATCTGTAGGTCCTTGCCTACCTCCAGGTCCTAGCCCACCTCCACCTCTGCGCCGAAGTCCAGCTCGGCCTCCAACTCGTCCTCGAACGAATGCAAGAAATCGTCGTCCACCTCCGCATTCTGACTCCCGCCATCGTCCTCGCTATCCATCGCACTGTCGGTATCGCCCGCGACAGACCCTGGCCTCGAGGGTCGCGGGCGCGGCGTCGATGCTCGCGAACCGTTCACTCGCCGCACAGGCGTCGCTGCTCTCGAGCCCGCCTTCGATCTTGACCCGGACGCCACCTTCGCTTCCGCGACGGTGAGGTCGCCGGCAGTGATGCCTGCCTTCAAGGGGGACTCCCCTACGCGGTCGGCTGCAAGCTTCTTTCGCTTGGCAAGCGGTGACGAGCGAGGGCCGTCGGCGCCTACTTCTGACGGTGTCACGCTTCGTGAGCGCTTCTGGCCCCGGACAGGCGATGGTGTGGCGCTCCTGTAAGGAAGGGAAGGGACTGACGTGAACGGCTGTACTTGAATGTGGCAAAGTGTGGACGTACGTTATCTCGCTATTCGTCTCGTCTGAGAACTCTTCGTCTTCTTCGCCATCGTCAAGGTCGTCATCATCCCCCAGCTCCTGGGCAATTTCCGCATCCATATCCGCCCAGTCGACATCGTTAAGCTCAAGCTCGGCGCCGTCGCCCGTCACCAACAGCTCATCATCGCTCTCTGGCGCATCCCCCAACGCCTCCATATCCGTATCCGGCGGCGTCGCACCCTGCGACGGCGGCAGCGGGTCGAGCAAATACCTCGACTCCGGCTGCCTCTGCCACATATTCACCGAGTCCTTAAACCACATCGGCGTCACCACCTTGATGTTCCCGCGCCGCCGCGCCTCGTCGACCTTGGCCGTCCCCTGCTTCCCGGCGACAACGTGCGTGACCTCGGGGGCGAGTGTGGCGTGGCAGCGTGCGCCGAACATGTTGGCGATGCGCCAGCACTCGTGCGATTCGGGCTGGATGTCGAGGGGGATGACGCTGGAGAAGCAGATGTGGCAGCCCTGGAAGACGGAGGAGCGGATGGAGGGGATGATGCGCTTGACGTCGTAGGGGACGTTGTGACGCTCGGGCTCTTGGCTGCCCAGCTTGCGCTTCTTTGGCGACGCGGGTTTGCGGGCATCGTATTCGATGAAGAAGCGCGTGTGCACTTCCTCGAGGAGCTTGAGAAAATAGATGTGTCAATGCCTTTGTGGACACGCAAAACAGTTTACACACCTTGCCGACACGGACAAGCTCGTGGTCGTTGTTAGTGAGCAGGGGAGGAATCTTCTTCCCCGACTTTGACGATGTCGACGAGTGCTCATCGTCAGATGCAGCCGCATCCCCGCCTTCCGCAGCCTCTTCATGCTCCTGCAAGGCTTCTTGTTTCTTCGCCAAGGGGCGCTCCTCCATTTGCGCCTCTAATGTCTGGGCACGAAGTTCGACGTCGGCATCCTTCAGGTTTTCCTCCGGCTTCCCTGGCATTGGAATTGGAGGTTTATCGCGAGGTGCTTTGCCTGTGTGGAATGTGAGCTAGGTGCATATAAGGAGCTATAGGCATCGGACCTGGTGGTGTCGCTTGTGGCACGAGTGGGGGTATCTTTGGCAAGAACGAAGAGTTGATGTCGCCAATACCGATGAAGAAGTCGTCTGAAGGGAAATTAGCAAAAGAACGGAGCGGGAGAATGTAACGCACAAGGCACGACTTTGATGAGATTGGGGCTCCAGAACTGCAAACCTCCGGACCAGACGTCGGCTCGGTCGTCGATGATGACGACCATAGATTGATCGGTGGGGAAGAGACGATCGAGGCTCTTCTGAGTTAAACCTATGTAGATGTAAGGCATTGTTCTACTCAAAGAGCTGACAATACGCACTTCCGCTCTCGTCTCGACTGAGTATCCTCTCGCCAAACAGACGCCCATCCGGGTCGAGGACCTTGCAGACCGCCAGCGCGTACGCTCGCGTGCCCATCGTGTATACATGCATCTCGTACTTTGCCGACATGTTCTTCATAAACTCCTGCCATCCTGGTCTAAAGGCCCATGAGTACGACACCCTTTCATAACCGAACACGAGGCGCACCTTGGCTTGATGTAGTACATGCACCCATCGTCCAGGGCTATATGCCGTCCCCTCATGTTCGGGGGCGCAAGGAGCTCAGGGCCCAAGCGGAACTTCTTGACGTCTTTGAGAGCGTCCCAGTTGGGGTTGCATTCTTCCAACTCTTCCTCTGGATCTGAGTCGTCGATGTCCTCTCCGGCCTCTTCTGCTGCTGCTCGCGCGGCTGCCTTCGCCTCGAGACGGGCGCGCTTAGCCTCCCAAGCCTCGCCCTCGGCGATCCACTCCCCCACAGTCGGATCGACGGTAGCATGTACTATGGTTTGATCGAGGTCCACGATGAGTTTGAGACGGCGCGCCTTGAGCAGGGCTTCGTTGGCTTCTCGCTCGATGCGCTCGGCCACTTCTCGGGATACGGTTGGTCCATTCTTCGAGTGGGTCATTTGGATCGACGCTCGTGAGGTGTCTGATACTCCCAGGTAATCCACGCTGAGGGGGCCGCGCCGTCAGCATCGTCGCAGCCTTGTTGAGGATAGGATACGCACTTGGTCATGTCTTTGCCACAGAGCGCGCACATGCCGGCAATCTGCTCCCCGTGAGTGCACTCCTCCGTCACCAGGACCGCTGGTCGGTCGCGCGCCTTCGGACGCGAGATGACCTCGCCGGGCTTGACGTTCCAGGCGGTGAGCTCGCCATCGACGGGGCAGTCCCACGTGCCGAAGCGCGTCTCGGGCAGGGCGTCCGGGGACGGGTTCGCGGGGAGGTAGGCGAAGGAGTAGGTGAGGAGGCGGTCGCCGCGGGTGACGTTGCCGACATCGGCGTCGAGGGAGACGATGCGGACGGGGTAGCTGAGGGACTCGGGCAGGAAAAGCTTGGTCGGACTGGAATCCATGGCGCCTCTTCGCGCGCCGCACCAAATAAGAGTGAGCAACAACAATTACCGGCCAACAGATCCGGCCCCGGCTCGTCCGCCACGCGCGCCTTGTTTCCTAATCAGGAAGGTCTTTCTTGTCCGTGACCGACAACAAAGGGATCATCTCACAATGCTCTGACAAAGTACTCTAACACGTCTCCGTCTTCCCTGCACATCATATCCACGCCCTCCATGACTACGCGCCTTGTCGTCTCCTTCCCTCCCCACGGAACGCGAGGCGTCCATGCGATCAAGTGCACGCCACAATGAATGGTCACTGCCTGTTGAATGACAGCATGCAGGCCGCGGTAAGCGCCCAAAAATGCGCGCGCCGTCGCAGCAGCAGATAACCTTGCCTCCGTGTTGAAGCGGCAGATCAAGTACATCTCGGCAAGGAACTGCCCAACATCCAGCTCAGGGATGCCAGTCTTCGCCAACTCCCAATCCACCACCTGAATCGACTTCATATCCTCGCCGTCCAAAGTGACGAGTACGTTGCCGGGCCAAAAGTCGCCCATGACGAACTGCACGACTGGTTGGTTATGACAAACACAAACTATGGAGACGCACCTTGTCCTCAGTATGCTTCAATTTCTCGATGACTTCGTTTGCGACAGCGCCGACCTTGTCCAACTTCTCCTCCCTGACGTCAAGCGGCGGATCTACAAGCACGGCGAGTCCCGCGCTTCCGTCCAGCGTCTCCCGCGCCCGTCCATACGTCGCCCAGGCCGAGATGCTTCGGGCTTGCTCGTTGCTGGCGAACAAACCCAGGAATTCTTGCGACTGCTTGGCGCCGCAACTATGCACCAATGCGAGGAATTCTCCCAAAGCACGACCGATGCGTTCAGCGACATGAGTGGGTATATTTCTCTCCCGAATGAGCGCCTTCAGCGTGACGGAAGTTTCCCCGCAATCGTCCATGATGAGAACGTGGTTTGCGTCGTCGAAGCGGTGAACGGCGGGCACAGTGACGAGGCTGTCTGCAGGGACCCAGGAACGAACGGCTTTCAAAGCTTCGGCTTCGAATCGCTGCACGGGAAGTCAGTCGACACAGAAGGCAGCAAATACAGAACCGCTTTACCTGTCTCGCGATATCGAAAGGCATCCTTTGCCCTTCGATCTCCAGAAAAGATCGACCAAACTTGAGGACAAGAGTGCTTCTCCCTTCATATGGCGCATTCAAGTGTACACGGTAGGCGAAGTTGGCAGTACCACCAGACAGGCGGGTTGCATAGCGAGAAGCGAAAGGCGTATTCGAGAGGTACTGAAGAACGCCGTCAGGAGTTGTGAGGTCGAGATCGAGAGGCGCCATAGTGAGAGAGGCTGTCAGCAAGTACCAAGCTCGGAGGGCTTCGAAAGCAGCCCGCGAGATGCGTCGACAACAGAGAGGTTTGCTTTTGAAGGAAATCGCGTTGACAAGGGCTGACTCGATCTGATTCTTCCTGTCGCGGAGGTAGGGCGCCGAACGACTGTGTTTGCTAGCTCTCTTGTGGCGATGTTTGAGGTATAACTGGGTGTCGTAGCTCAGGGCCTCGAAGGCAGCGAGATGATGGTGGAAGACAAGCAAAATACCCACCGGCAAATGCCTTCGGACTTGTAAGTGGCCACAAATTACCAAGTTGAACTTGTGCGGCCCCGCCTCGGGCCCGTGCCAGATTAACTTCTGCTCCCGCTGATCCGTTGTCGGACTTCGCCGACGCTTGTTGGACTTCGGTCCATGGGGATGCAACGCCGCCCTCGAACAAGGGCGTCAAATGAATGGCAGTAGGACGAGGGACCTGAGCGCAAGCGTCGCCTCCGCGCCATTGAGCTCAGGGTCTCAGGGTACATAAGCTGGTCTTTTCAGGCTAGGAATGACATGCGTCCGTCTTGCTTTGTCCAGGCAGCACAAATACAATTAGATTACTGTTAGAATACGATGTGGCGACATATGAGCATAACATAACATAAGAACTAATTTTCTTTTCTGGCAAGCGACGTCGAGTCCTTTACGCCTCGACGATGCCCAGCTCGCCCCGCTTCATTTTCAGGTAGAATCCTTCGAGAATCTCGGAGGCGAAATATTGTTCGTATCCGTCCGAGCTGTACATCGCGAAGACCGCCTTCTGCGTGTGAACGCGCAGGAGCGCGGTCCGTGCCTGGTCATCTTCCTTCCGCTCGGGTAGCTTATGCGACCCAGCGGGGCCGTGGCTATAGCCAGCGCGCGCTTCCTGGTGAGAGGCGCCCTCTTGCGCTTGCAGGGCGCTCATGTCATGTACCTGCATCAGCGGCGCGTAGTCATCTTCCTGAGAAGCTGTCATGGGGGAGAATGCGGTCTCGCAGAAGTCCATGGCATCGTTGAGATCGCTGGAATCAAGGCCATGATTGGCGTCAGCGCCTTGAATCACTGTAATGGTGTGAGCGCTGGCGCTGATCCTGATAGGGCTTAACACATACCTGGCCGTAAGAAGTCGATCGCGCGGTCGAAGTTGTCCTCATCTACCTTTGACAGTACGGGAGCAGATTGGCTGCGGATCTGCTTGTAGGTCGCTAGCACGACGAGCAGGAACCTATAGAAATGGTCAGCGTGAGATACGCGGATACAGGGAATCGTGATACTGACCTTGTGTAAGAGGTGCCAATCTTTGCATCATGGAACTTCATGGACTGCTCAGCAGTGCATTGGCCACGTAAGACGGATGCAATGGTAGCCGCTGCGCTGAGGCCGCCGGTTAGGGCGAGATGGATGCCCGAGGAGAAGAAGGGGTCGATGAAGGCTACGACCAATGGGTTAGTGTCGGGACTTGGTGATCATCGTTGCTCACGCACCTCCCGCATCGCCGACGAGCCGCCAGTTCTGGCCGGCGTAGGTACTCGACGAATAGCTGTAGTCACCCGCAGTCCTTACGGTATCCCGGCCATTGTCGACTTGGACCGCACCCGCGAGGAGCTTCTTGACGCCAGGCGCGCGCTCGAGCTGGCGGGCGTAGAACTCCCGCTGCAACGTAGGCGTATCAAGCTCAGGTCGCTCGGCACGCATCTGGTTCTTGAGCTGCCGCGTAACGTCCTCGGCGACCACGACGCCCACGGACGTTGTCCCATTATGCAGTGGGATGAACCACGCCCATCCGGACTGGTCTGCACAGACGCGTCAGCAGACACACCCCGCGGCCACAGCGCAGCTGACATACCCGTCAACGCCTCAAACCAGGGCGCGCCCTCGCGCTTCGTGCCTGGTGCGTACTTGCCAGCGCCTCTCCAGTAGCTCCAGTGGGCTGAGTTGCGCAGGGCGGGGTTGAAGGTCCGGCTTTTGAGGTATTGGTTGGATAGGATGCCGTTACGGCCGGAAGCATCGACGAGCCAATCGAAGGCGATACGACCGCGACTGCCGTCGACCGATCGGATCCAGTTCGCAGCGATGGGGCGGAGGGAGGCAGGTCTGGTAGAATCGTCGTGTGGTGGGTCGAATTCGAGGGACTCTATACGAATGCCCTCGATAACGTTCGCACCACTGGTCGAAGCGTGACGAAGGAGGATCTCGTCGAACTCGGACCGAACCTGGTCATTTCGTCAGCGTTGCTCGGGTGGCTGAAGGGGAGCACGTACGACATTCCAGGCTGCGTTTTCCGGGTTATGAGAGACGAAGCTGTGGATCGCTGATGAGAAATAGGTAGAAAATCCACTAGGTAGAAGATCGCACTCGGTGTCTGAAATATGAGTCAGCAACGGTCGTAAATGATCGAGTAGGGGGACTTACATCCTTCGCGCTTGTACTGGTTCAATTTCAAGGCTGCGCCTTTCTGGAATTTTTGTGAGCGATCCATCGCAACGTCTGGCTCGCAAACTTACTTTGACATTGAAGCCACGAGCCTTAACTTTCTCCTCGACGTCGATGAATCGCAGGAATGGTCGACACGAAGGGATCATGCTTTCGCCGATGTGGTAGCGAGGGAAGTACGCCTGTTCGAGTACGGTGACCTCAATACCCTCTGGATGCCTTTATTAGTGAGATCAAGAGCGCACACGATGTCGAAGCTCACCTCTGGCCAAGGCCGAGGCGGCGTATGAGCCAGCCGGGCCGCCGCCGATGACCAGGACTTTGGTGTGCTCGGGCTAGGTAGGGTAATTAGGGGATAACAGGAGTGATAGTGGCTCTAGCCTACCACAGGAAGAGGCATTTTGCTTGGGAGAGAGAAGGAGGGGAGGGGGTATGGTATGGGCATGTCGCTTCATCCTTTTATACTGCGGTCTGTCCTGTGAGCGCCCGAGATACATACCCTACCAATAAGCGTACCCATGGTGTGACGCCCAGAACAGCTCCATTGCGCCGCCTCTCCTGGCTAGCGTTATGTCAGATCTGCAATGAGTGGCGGCGCTTGAGCAAGACCAGACTCACGGATCCCGCGGTATGCCGCCTACCACTATGGATAGATTTCATCTGGAGGAAGACAAGTGTGCCGCTTGCCATCGAAGAAGGTACCGGTATTGCGATACTGCCTTCAGAGCCGTAGATCGCGCCGTGATGAAGCGGACGACTGTTGGTCAGTCGTGGGGACGACTTGGGGTTGCGATACTGCGCCGGACCATCATCTGTGCAGATAATTAGTGGCTCGACGAGCGCTCCAGAAATATCGGGGGATGACCATACCTGAAGCACCCGTGCAGTGCGAGCGTCGTATGTTTGCCCACTCCCATTCGACAAATACCACTCCGTTACGGAGATCTTGACTAGCAAATCTATACAGCGCGGATGATAGCGAGGTCGCTTAGTGGATCCTGGGCTGGTGGCGCGTTAAGCGCCCACCAGCAGAAACGGAGGAACTACGAATAACGACATGAAATCGCTTTCATGTGGGCTCACAATTCCTAGTTCAGAAGTGTCAAGCAAACCTTCAATCGGCATCGGCACATTGAGGGCTGGTCGGGTGCTATGTACGGCTGCTGAGATTTGATGCCCGGAACCATTCACAAGTCCACTGGTCCATTCATCAAGTCTAGGACAAAAGAGGCATGGGCTGAGGGGGACACGTAAGAGTAAGCAGCACAGGAGCAGGGCAGTGTTATCCGTACCTAGTTCTCCCAGGCTAAGAGGCACCACCAACTTCCTCACAATATATTTTCCATAGCTTCTCGACCCTCCTCCCTGTTACCTCCTTGAAGATGTGACTGTCGTACTGCCTGTCAAGCATCGCCTCGTTGATCTCGCGGACGGTGCCATCGCCGTAACGCTGCTCCATCCAATCAAGGAAGTAGCCTGTCGTCTGGTAGCCTGCGTCCCACTTGCCGTCCGTGGAGGGGTCGCGTTTCCAGTGTGGAGGTGCGTACTTCGCGTTGAGACGCACGAAGTCTGCGAGTTGGGTCAGAGTTGTATGGACGGTGATGAATGACATACTCCGACTGACCGGCTATCCCTTCAATCAGGCCGCCCGGCGCTGTGCCCTTGGCGTTATACTGGAAGCAATGGACAACTTCATGAACAAGGACTCCCATAATCTCCCCCCTTGCCCGACCGGCTGACCGGGCAATGTGGTCCAGAGACAGGTGGATCTCCTTGTCTGTATTGGAGCCATGCGTGTACGCAACACCCGGCATAGGTCGTAGTATGAGATTGATACATTCCACGCTAGTGTGTGGGCAGGCGCATGAGCCTCGCGTGCAGTAACGAGATGATTACTGACTTGTTGGGGTGCTTCTCTTTCGTATATAGCCAGGTGAAACTGGCGGTCACAGCCTCTCTCAAAGCCGCTAACGGATCGACGACATCGAAGAATATGACAGCACCTTCATGAGCGAGATCGTCTACTCGGATGCTGAGTCTGGGGATCGGCCATCCAGTCTTATCGTCGGGTGGTACTGGTGCCATGGGAAGAGATGGCCGGTGGAGAGAATAACGAGACGGTGGCAAGCCGCAAGTGCAACAGGGGTGTGACGTCGTGACGACGAGCACACACGTGCCGGGGCGGCATTTGCCGGTCATTGAGAGATCTTCAAGTTCAACAGCTTCGACGCAGACCCCCACGACGGCCTTGCAACGCATGCGAAGCAAATGTTGATACATATAATTACATTTAGGCCCGGGACTCCCACGTCAAGACCCTCTCTCTGCGTCTACTCCTATCTTCAAATCCACTCCCCACTCAGCGGCTTTGCAGGGAACCTTTCCAAGTGCAAGCCCAGTTCAGAGAATACCTCGTTGACGGCCTCCTTCGACTCCTTCTTCTCCGCCTCAGATAACGCTACAATCGGCTGTCAACACTCCGACAATAATGCAGCGCCAGCAAAGCTCACCTTCGCCGCGTCCCTCGCCTAAGGATTCCTCGAGGCCCTCTTCTCCGTCGCGGGCAGCGATGAAGAGTAACTGCGCACCCTCGTAATTGAGGAGCTCCGGACGCTCGCAGGGCGCAAAGCGAAGGCCATAGTTCTCCCGTCCCTTCCTGCCACCCTTTCCAAACACGTCCACCATGATATCCTCGGGATACTCTGCTCCCTTCTGATTCCGCATGGCCGGGTTCGTCGATGGGGCCAGAGGGTTCTTGACCTGGATGATGAACGAGTTTGCTGGGTGAATGCCCAGTTCTGCCTGCACAGAGTCCGGCGTGAACTCCTCCGCGGACGGGTGCGAGAGGTGGTAGCCGGAGTGAGTCTCTCGCCCACTAGGAATGCGAGGGTTGTTGTTGACGATAGCGTAGGCGCCTCGTGCGACGAGACGAGCAGGGGCTTGATGCCGCGTGCCTGCGCTCGTTTAGCAACGTCCACATGAAGACGCGCTGTATAACTCACCACGCGTCTTCGTCTCGTACGTCTTTTCGTCCAGGCCTTTCTCAAGCGACTCAAGGTCGTTGCCGACAGCGGTCACGGTAGCCCAGAACGTCTCCTTCCTACCACCTGTCGCGTGTTCTGGATCAGGAAGCTGCTTCTTGCCCAAGGTAATGAGGCGGTAGAATTTCTTCTTCGTATGGGTGGGCTCTGCAGGGACCGCGTCCGCGCCGGACTGGAGCATCTGCATCTCCTGCTCCTGGCCTGGGTCCTCCGGCTTACTCGCGCCCTCATTGCCCGATGCGAACTCGGGAGGACGGGGCACGAGAAGCATATGAAAGTTCTTGACGTCGTCGATGCTTGCTGCTTCTTCGAGCTGGACCTTTGGACGATAGAAGAAGTATATGTGACCGCGCTCAATAGTACCTATATATTTGGTCATCTTGAGTTGAGACGCGCGGAAAGTGTCTTACCAGCGTGCCATGGTCCTGCAGATTTGGAGCTAGCGGCAGGCTTCTCTTCAGCCTCCGCGGCTTGGTCCTTCGAGTCTTCGTGTTCCTTGTTGTGTTCTTGCTTTGGCTCCGCCTTCGCCTTCGCGGCCTTCCCTCCTTTAGCTTTGGATGTCGGCCTAGCCTTCTTCGTGGGCGGTTCCTCCGCGGTCTTGGTTTCCTTCCGCGAAGTAGGTGGGCGTTTGCTACCTGCGTGGGCAGGCTTCTCCTCGTGCTTCTCAGCTTGCGCTGCTTGACGACGAGTCGTAGGCATTTTGTCGTGAGCGCAGTGGGATGGAGGTCAAGTACAGGAAAATGCACCCCGCATTTCGCGCAGCCGAATATGAACTATTGATGACATCACTGTGGCCATTGTTCTCCAGAACGCGCCCATTGTTCTTCGACCGTGGTGACGTCGGTCATTGGACGCGTTCATCATCTTGAACCGTCTCGAAGAGCAGTCTCCCACCCGAAAGTCCGAGGTTTACCAAGAATCAAGTACTTGAGCAGCGTATAGATAGAGCAAGGTCACAGGTTTTACACGTCCTAGCATCTCACGTTGTCCCAAACATGATCTTCAAGTTCTCTACGCTGTCTGGATCTGTACCCTTGTCGCGCGCAGTCCCGCGGAAGGCCTCCTTGACGATGGCAGTCTTGCGTTTCTGTATCTGTAAGATACGACCCTCGATGGTATCCGAGATCTAACAGGTTGCATGAGCGCTAACTGTCGGTACCGCGAGGCTCACACGTACTATGAAGTGCTTCACGAAGACAGGTTTCTCCTGCCCGAGACGATGAACTCGGTCGATGGCTGGTCGCGATTGTCAACGAAAGTTCCGCCTTAGCGCGAATATAAGCACCTTGGTTCTCAGTAGCTGCATTCCACCAGCAGTCCATCTGCGCAGCCGTTAGCCCAGATATTACATCGTAAACGAGAGCACTAACCATAAAGACGTAGTTCGCGTTGGTCAGCTGGGCGCCCGTCTCAGCCATGCGTAAATGACAAGCGGACGGATGTTGCTCACGTTTAGGCCGACACCGCCTGCCTTCAAGCTGACGACCATGATCTTGGGCGCATCCGAGGGCGCCTTGAACTCGGATATGGCATGATTGCGCTTCTTGACATCCATCGAGCCGTCGAAGCGGTACTGGTCGAACCCCTCGCGCTTGAGCGTAATCTCGATGAGGTCCATGAAGCTGGTGAACTGCGAGAACACGACAGCGCGGAAGCCCGGGTCTTCCTTCTTGAGGCGCACTAGGTGAACGATGCCAGGTCAGAGAAGATCGTTATGTCAGATAGATTCCCTGACTTACGGAGATTATCCATAAGCGCCTTGAGCTTGGTCGATGTGCGGAAATCGTTACGGCGTAGCACGACTTCAGGCTGGGTCTGCTCCGAGTCTGGCGACTGGGCTGGATTCTTGTTCAATACGACCTCCACTAGCTCGTCCTCCTGCGCGCTGTGATCAGTACCCTACTCTAGTAAGACGCGACGCCGATCACCTTGAAGGGACCCTTGCTGCATTTAGGGCACCTCGTCTGCGTCCCCTTTTGCTCGCAGTTTGTGATGTACATGATGATGCAGTCCTTGCAGCTTGGCCTCTCTTCAGCTTTCGATGCGTCTTGAGGTGAGAATAGATGCGCACCACTTGTGAAAGCACCCCGGCAATAGCATCGGCCGCTCCATGACATCGAGACAGATGGGGCACTCGTCAAAGTCCTCTTCGGATAGATGCGCGAGCACGTTCTCGGCGAACGCCTTGCTCCCGTCGTCCTCGCCTCCACCGTCCGCAAATTGCTTGATCATGTCGCCCGCGCTCATCTCCCCGTTGTCGTCCGGGTCTTTGGCGTCCGCGGCCACCGCGGCAGCAACGAGACTCGGGTGCAGCACCGCACGACGCAGCCTGTACGTGCGCAGCACAGTAAGTAAGCGGCGGAAGAACGGGCCAAGATCAGCCAGTTAACGCACTTCATAAGCATCGCCAGGATGTGCGTGTAGTTCTGACTGACAAGGCCCTTGGCGTTCAGGCGGTCGAAGTCCTTCTTGACGGTCGAGAAGATGGAGTCGTAGATCTTGCGCTCCATGGCGGAGAAGAGTAGCTCCTCGACGACGACCTCCTTCGGTGGCAGCTCGACGATCTGCTTCCCATCTGCATCGCGCATGTTCTTCTCTCGGCGGAGGAGGACGCTTTCGAGGATCGTCTGCACGACCTCGATGGCTTTGGGGTCGTGCGCGAGGAAGGGGATGGTGATGAAGCTGACGCGGGAGTGTCAGCGTGGGGACGAGGTAGTATGCGGTGGCGGAGATGCTTACGAGCGGAAGAAGGAGAATTCAGACCAGGGTCTGAAGCCGAGGAACTTTCTGAAGAAGTCTGAGCGCTCGTCCAAGTATACCACTCAGCTAGACTCACAGAAGGGAGTACAGGTCCTCAAGCTTGTTCACAATGGGTGTTCCTAATAGCGGCTATCAGTAGGAGAAGGTCAAGTTGGGGGTAACTGACCTGTGACAGCCCATCGTCGCCTTGCGCGCAAGGCATAAACCGCCTTCGCTGTCTTGCTTGTTCGAGACCTACAACGCCAAGTCAGAACACCCCCAAACATAAACATACCCGCCACGCACTTGCACGAATGCGCCTCATC
>JAMQCK010000880.1:0-14500 GCA_024196135.1 Pleurotus ostreatus/Saccharomyces cerevisiae fusant | reverse complement strand
ATAGTGGGAATAGGCGCGCTCATGCACCTATTCCCCCTCCCCGTGCACTGTAATATAGCAGCGTCATTTTGATTTTTTGGCCGCTGCGCATGGCACCATTTTGGTGATTTTCTCGCATTTGTCTTGATTTTGAGGGCACATGGGGATGGATTTCGATACGGAGGGGGTAGAGAATAGGAGCAGCGCGGGGGGCGGGGCAAGGGGCATGGTAAACTTTGAAGGCAGAGGCAGCCATTGTGATCGCGCGCCATGTTGTTCCTTGGGACCGCAAATATTGTTCTTCGGGACCATCCGGATATCGGACCGAGCCCCCAAGGCGTCTCCTCGCCGTTTTGAATGGCCTCGGAAAGATGCCGTAGGGATAAGAATGCCCTAAAAAGCTTTGAGAACGATCAAATCAGTCGTATATAACATACTCACGAATTTTTGAAAGGTGTGCATAGCAAGAAGTGCTCGAAATCTAGCAAGTACTTGTTGTTGTAGTCGTCGGTCGCCACAAGTTGTTACGTGCAACGTGCACGCAACATCCTTTCCAGCACACCATTCCCGATTCCTCCAGTTTCAGGTTCGACTCCGAGTTTCCTATATATCCTACGGATTCCGCTTCGTTCCGAGTTTCCTACGTTTCCGGTGCCCTTCACGTCCTTACGATATTCCGCTTACAATTCCCGCTTCCTTCCCGCTCCTTCGTTACGACTCTTATGTCACTATCCCTTTCCTGCCCTGCACTTACGGTTCGCTTCCGTGTTTCCATGTGCTTCCTTAGTTTCCGATTACTCCGGATTTCCACACTTTCCTTATCTAGCATTTCCGGACTTTCCTTATTGCACTGTCTACCTAGTATATAAGGCTGTAGCCTAGTTATCAGTAGACAGACTCAATATCAACATGGATAAGCCCTCCTGTTGAGAACTGAGGTCCATCCTCTTCTTCCTCAGCCGACCCTGCACCTCTCCTTGATCTCTTCTTGCCTTTTATCTGTTTCCTAATCCTCTCCTTGTCTTTCCTTCTCTTCCCTCCTCTTTTCTGCGATGTTCTGGGCGCGCATGAATAGCTAATCCGATTCGGGGTAAAGGGGATCGATCTTGGCCTCAACAGCTAGGCTGCACGGTCCTAACACAAGTCCAGCAGAATAAGGATGTATTCCGGTTGTCCTGTATGGTGGTACGAGGACAAACGGATAAGGTATAGCGCCTATGGTATTTTTCTGTGATTTTACGGACTTTTTCCCGGTACTGTACGCTTACCTACAGTCCTATCTGTGCGCTCGCGCCTTACTGCCGAGCGCCACGTTATTTCTCGGCATTTTCCGGCCGCTCCTGCCTAGAGCGGCACATTCGAGTCTTTTCTCTTCCTGACTCGTTTGCTGTCGCTCTAGTGTGATCACTGGCTCGATTCTACCTCGGACACAGTGGCTGCAGCCATGGCACTTGCGTATTACCTCCTTCTACTGGTGGGACGCCAGCTGGGGAATCTGGAAGCCGTGAAGGAATTAACGACAGGAGCTCAACACCTGCTGTGTGTGCTTACCTGGCCCAATCCCCCTCACTGCTGATTATACGCGTACACCAGACTTCCCACCGATCCGGCGCTGTGCTGTTGGTACGTGTAGTCATCCTCCAAATTCCCGAATACTCTGACATCCCTTGAGGAAGGGTCTGCCAGCGCTCCATCCCATGCAGAAGGGGCGGAACCTTGGTCATGGGGAGGTTGGCGACAACCTCCCTCGTCACCGGTCAGTCTGCTTCGCCCCCTTCCCTTCGTTCCTGACCAGTGTCCAGGTCTACCATGCCCCCCGCGACCCCTCCCCTGAGGCTATCATGGTGGAGCTTGACAGCTGCTGCTCACCCTGCTCCCAACATTCAGGTATGGTTCACCGCATGCACAGTAATGGGGCGCTAAATGTGCAATCCACGCTAGGACTGGCTGGAGGATCAGGACCAGATGGCGCTGCCTTCTCCTATCAGCTCCTATAGGAGCCTCCTTCTGGTACGCCCTCAAGAGTTCTCTGTTGAGCTCAATTCTGAACACATGATAGTCAGAAGACGAACCAATGGATGTCGACCTCCCCCCAAGGAGCACCCTATAGACGTGGACGTCTCAAGTGAGCCTTGTGACGGCCAGGAAGAGTTCGAGGGTGCATTCGACCTCATGGATTTGGCACCCTTTTCAGGGAATCCGGTGAGTGTATTCATTGTAGACTTTGGCGCCATCTCATAGCAGTATAGGTCATGATTGGGCATGAGCAGGGCGGTCAAGGAGCTGTCGCTGAGGCTTTTGCTGCGTACCACGAGCACCTGCAGTCTTCCGGTACACCAAATACAATACCTGGTCTTGCCAACGCTGGTGCTGTATGCCCCACCAATGTGACCTCAGAGCCACGTATCGACAAAGATGCCCAAGTCGATGCCTTCTCTGAGCTCAATTCCGACACTGCCACCGTCGTCGGTGGGCCTGCACGCGTCAACATTGCCAAAGACGTCCTCGAAGTCGACCAGCTGCTCGGCGACTTACATGAAGATGACACGGTAGATGAGGCTATCTCCGATCTCATCGATGAGCAGCTTGACGAAGTTTGGGAACTGGCTGGCCTAGACGACACGGCTCTCAGCAGTGGTGATGAAGATGAGGACAACCCACCATCCTCACCTCTTCCGGCCCCCTTGGCCACCATCCGCCGAGTGAGGCTATTGCTCCCTCAGCCACAGGATGGCACTCGCGCGGGGACGGGCGCAGGTACAGTCACCGGTACAGGGGTGCGGGGATGCAACTCAGCCAAGAAGTCGAATAGCAAGGCTCGCGTCCCCGCCTCTGCCTCTGCCTTTGTCAAGACTACTGGGCAGTGGGTCGGGTCCAAACAACAGCAGCGCAGCGCGGCCGGCCTCGCCTCTGAGCTCAGCTCCCTGCCGGACAGCCTCATTGAAGATGTCGGCCATATGGTTAAGTTCCTCAAGGGCCAACTCGAAAATCTGCACAAGCTTCCGGCCGAGATGAGCCTTGCGGAGCTTTACCGTTGCTGCAAACTGGCTGCCTCAACTTGGATTGGCGCTGAAGTCATGGAGATGGTGAGCATCATGCACTTCACCATGCGCTGCTCCTGGTAAGTTTTCTTAATATTGCCGCTCACAATTGCCGGACGTTTACGATATCTACAGTTTAGAGTGCCAGTATTCCAACTCGGCAGGCAACCACATGCCCTTCACCGTCCTCTTCTATGAGTTCCTCAACGGACGCGACATAGCCAACGCACACGAAAAGGACTTGGAGATGCGCAAAGTACGACCCCTTCGCTTGTATGGCAAGAAGCTCTCACAGCTGGCTAATGCCGGTAAGTCCTTTTTTCATGACCTTTGTGTTGTTCCCTCTCCTGACCTCATTTCAGGCTCATTCTACATTCACATCCTTCTTGCCGTCAAGGGCCTGTCAACATTGAAAGCGATGAGCGAGTCTGAAGTCGCTGACTTTGCAAATCACCTGCGCTCCCCAATACGCGCGTATCTCACAGGTTCATGACCTTTTACTTCTCTTGCATAGTGTCTTACTAGTCTGTAGATGACAAAGTCGCCGCTTTGGACCGTACCGCACGCGCTATTAATGTGCTTGTGGTTGAACATTTGTCCTTTTCTATACCCTTGTGGCTGGCATTGTTAACTATTTCTAGGGATAATTCCAAGTATTGCTTACATCCGCAGTCAAGTGGCGTTGAGTTTCTCTACACTCTTGACCAAGGAGGAGTGTCCACTGCCCGTTAGGGTTGATCGGAAGCACTTCACAATTTTCTATATATGCGCGTGCCATCCGGAGGATAGCCTCAGTGAAGTACTCGCCCCGACCCTTCGCTAGGGCCGTCTGATGAGCAGATGCCTGCCACTGCCCACTCGTGGTGCTCAGAGGGTGCGTGTACATGTTCAGGAAGTCATGTATTGCCTCTAGTTTTCATTGCAAGTAAGAATCAAAGTGTGGGTCTTCATACCCACGACTTTTCGGCCCGCGGGACTCGCTGCGCATGTAGAGAGCAAGGTCGAATGCAGCCTTTGACGCAGCAGTGATATTAGGAGCCACACGTGTATACCCGTGACGGAGGACGTGATCGGCCATGTGCGCGAGGAAAGACTTCGGAGGGGCTTTGGGGCGAGGGTACTCATCCCCGGGGAATGAGCCAATCAGTGGGGCATCAAGCTCGCGGGGACCGTCAAGTGCAGGTGCATCCGTTACATCATCGGGTGAAGTGTCATCCCTCATGAGCGGATGCATGGTGGAGGCTGATGGGTGTTGGACTTGGTGTCTACGCGCTCTCTAGCGCCTATGGTATTTTTCTGTGATTTTGTGGACTTTTTCCCGGTACTGTACGCTTACCTACAGTCTTACTTGTGCGCTCGCGCCTTACTGCCGAGCGCCACGTTATTTCTCGGCATTTTCCTGAGCCTCCTGCCTAGAGCGGCACATCCGAGTCTTTTCTCTTCCTGACTCGTTTGCTGTCGCTCTAGGTGCGTAGTTATGCGTTGTATCTCGCTACTTGTGAATCTGACTCGTTTGCTGTCGCTCTAGTGTGATCACTGGCTCGATTCTACCTCGGACAATGGGATGTTGGAGTTGGTGTGCTTGGACCGTCCGAAAGGGGATAGTTACCTATAGTCACGTATCACGCTGTCACTTAACCTTGTCTTTGACCGTCATCTCTGTGGTCTGTTGTCTGTGTTTGCGCCTCTCCCCTCAACATGGGATCGTACGCTCTCCAAGGAAAGACGCTCTAGTCTAGACAGATGATCCACACAACCACAACACAACCGCACAATATACAACTGGAGACGTCTTAGAAGAGCGACCGAGTCCGATGTATTTTTATTGCTAGAGGATAGTTCTACGACTTTGAGCGTTGCTGATGGGCTTGTTCGCGGTCCGCGGAGAGCCTCAGACAATCTAGATCCATGCGAGATTACTTTGGGCAAGCAGGTGACGCTCAGAACTTCTCAAGTATTTTTCAGGCATTTATCTTACGCTACAAGGGCTTCTTAGGGCACTTCAAGAGCTCGGGAATGTTTTTATGATGTGGTAATACGCTGGTAGCGCGGTGTTTTATTTGGTATGGTGTGTGGTATGCTAGGGCTTCTCTGCGTGGGGCGGAAAAGTCCCCGAATTGTAGGTAGGTCTCGGTATATAACATGAACGCGTCGACTCAGCTGTCCAGACTGATCAGCAACACAAAAACCCTATCTCTGAGTCAAAGTCCAACTATAATGCCTATCCGCGTGTTTCCCTGTTCGAATAATCGTGCAAATGCTGCGGTTCCTGGCGGTAGAGCGGCTGACTGGTCGGGTATCCTCCTGCGCCGCGATGCCGGGCACGTTTCCACACTTGTTGATGTTTACCAGAGTGTTGGACATCTGGTCTGTCACATGTTATGACTCACGCATCACATGGCGGACACATGGACACACGTGGACACACACAACGACATCATATGTTTATTGTTTGCCTGTCCACTGCATTATCACATGCTACCTACCATCCTGTACATATATAAGGAGGCCCTCTCTGCCCTCCAGAATGACAAGTCTTTGCCTACCTCTGCGCTTGCCTCATATCAAGCTCCTGACCACCAGGTAAGCTGCTAGGCGCACTTCCCTGCATGCTCAACAGGTTATAAGCCCCGGTGAGCTGTGACCAGCGCCCCAGTGGCTGCGGCACAATGAATAGCGCCTCAGTGGCTGCAACTCAAGTCATCTGCGCCCTTGCTGGCGGCGATGATGAGCAGCGCCTTGCCTGCTTGCCTGTTCGCTCCTAGCTGCTCTAAGCGCTGGCGAAACCATGCCGGATCGCGCTGATCGCTGCTGATCTTCACTGATCGTGCTTGATCAAGGTGCCCATCTCTAGCGGAGATGCTGGTTCACCAGGGAGCATCGCTCTTTCGCTCATCGGCGTAACCTCTTGGCTGCCTTCATGATGGAATGTGAATCGATGCTGACGATCTTACCAGATCACCATGTCTAACACCCTCACCAACCTCATGCCCAGCTTCAACGGCAAGGACTTCAAGTCCTACGCCAAGAAGATGGAGGCCTACCTCGTGTTTCAGGGCATTGACAATGTTCTGACTGAGGATAAGCCGAGTCCAGTTGTGTCCTCATCTGGAGGCACATTGACGGTGACGAACGAGGAGGAGCGGAAGCAGTTTGATGTCAATGACCGCAAAGCGCGCGGCACTATCATCATGCGCTGCAATGAGCGGATCATAGACAATGTCCCCAAGGAGGACATGAAGACTGCTAAGAAGCTCTGGGTGTACCTGAATAAGGAGTACAGCAAAGCTCAGCTTGCCAACATCTTTGGGTACCTGCAGACCGCTCTGAACGCCCAGTTCAATGAGCGTCAGCACCCAGATCCGCAGCTGAACGTTGTCATCCAGCAGTTCACGCGTCTGAAGAATGAGAATGTCGCCATTCCCGATTTCCTTCAAGCGATGATCTTGCTTGCCATCGCGCGGGTCAAGCCCGTGACGACTTCTCTCCTTCAGAGTTATCAGAAGGATACGCTCAAAGTCTCAACTGTTCGAGATGCACTTCTGGCACACTACTTGCAGCAGACGATCCGAAGTACTCTAATCAGCAACAGGGCGGAAGCTCTGCGCTCAAGGAGGGCGACAACGCTGAGAAGAAGAAGAATCGCGGCAAATGCTCTGGGAAGAACTCTGACAAGGGCAAGGGCGGCAACGCTCACGCTCATGGCGTCTCGGAGATAGCTGGGATGATCAGTTCTCTGCATGCTCCTGCCCCCCTCACGCCTTCGGTGCCTGCCACCAAGACGTCCCATGTCACGCTCATCACGCCAAGTGGTACTTCGGTCCACACCGTGACTGAGAAGCCCCCCGTCAAGAACGAGGAGGCTGTCGCCGGCAATGAGCACTCCGAGAGTAGCAGAGCCGTCTTCAACTTTGCAAAGGAGCTGGACATCACGGTCACGCCCGAACGGTTCTGCCGTCTCAACAAGATCGTCAATGATTGCAGCATCCCCCGCGTCGTCGATCAGGACGAGGAGATGGGTTCACCCACTCCGAAGGCTTCTGGCTTGAATCTTCAACTCGAGGACGTACCCCCTCCGGCGAAATGCGCCAGGCTCGACTCAATTCCCGACGTCGACATGGCCTCCGCGCAGCAGAGCAACGAAAGTCAGCTGTTTGACGGAGAAAATAGCCTCTTCCTCGGATCGTCCGGCGGCGATACCATCGATCTTGACTGGAGCGCCACTCCTTTCAACTCTGCCGACAAGCTCCTCCAGGCACAGGGCGGTGCGGACGACGATGCCCTGATGCAGTTGATTGCGGACAGCGTGAACAGTTTCCTGCTCGAGTCCGTCGACACTGCGAACGCCAAGCCTGCCGTCAGGCAAGTACCCTTCTCTTCCTCTGGACTTCTGCGCAAGTCTCACCATGCCACACCTCAGCGCATAACTTCTGTCGCCGTGGGGACTGTACTACATTCGTTGATGATGTGTTCTCATGAATTTTGTACAAATATATTTTGTGTGCACTCTGATATTGCTGCGTGTCCGAGATGTAAGGGGAAATCTCCCGCTGAGAATTCCGGCGCATTCCCGCCTTTGTGGATGGCCGATTCTGGCGCCTCTCTGCATGTGACTGCGGATGAGAGTGATCTTGCTGAGTACGAACCTATTGAGGACTCGGAACCCCTGCAGACAGCTTCAGCTAGCGCATCGCTACGCATTGTTGGCCGAGGGACAGCATTTATCGATCACTACGTCACACGGCATGGAGAAAAGGTATTGATGACTTCCGCCATATATCCGGTTCATCATGTACCTGGATTACACAGTCGTCTCATATCTTTGGGCACTCTATTGAAACAGAGTGGATTGCAAATGCGCGGTAACGCTGCATGCATCAGCTTGCATCGGAGGAACTATCCCCTTCCGATTATGGAGTTTACTCCTAGCAACCCCTTTTCCACGATTTACTGGTTATGGTGCAGACCTTCTGTCACCAAAACGTTGCAGACTGTCAGCCTCATCTACAAGGTGGACTACGACACGATGCACTGGTGATTTGCGCATCCGTCGAAAGATGTTCTACGTCACGCGCGCAACAGCACCAAGGGCTTTCCCCAAGACCTTGAGTTTCCTGCCGACCCTCATCCGTGCAAAGGATGTTGGACATCTGGCCTGTCACATGTTATGACTCACGTATCACATGACGGACACATGGACACACGTGGACACACACTACGACATCATATGTTTATTGTTTACACGTCCACTGCATTATCACATGCTACCTACATCCCTGTACATATATAAGGAGGCCCTCTCTGCCCTCCAGAATAACAGGTCTTTACCTACCTCTGCGCTTGCCTCATATCAAGCTCCTTACCACCAGGTAAGCTGCTAGGCACGCTTCCCCGCATGCTCAACAAAGGATGCGCTGAAGGGAAGATGCACGCTCGCTCTTTTCCATCTTCTGAGCATTGCGCGACGAAACCGTTTGAGAAAATCCATTCGGACCTCAAACAATTCCCGACAGTGTCTTATCACAAGTACCGTTACTTCATGAGCTTCTTCGACGAAGCGCTCTCCTATGGCTGGACAGTATGCCTCGAGCAGAAGTCCGACGCCAAACAGGCTATGAGCAATTTTATTGCCATGGTCCGTAACCAGTTCGATACCACAATTAAAAAGTGGCACACCGACAATGGGGGAGAATTTCAGGGAATGGGTATGGAGGAATTTCTCGAGGAGAACAGGATTCTTGTGGAGAAAGGCGCACCCTATGCTCATCAGCAGAACGGTTGTGCCAAACGCTTCAACCGGACGATTATGGACAAGGCCGAGTCTATGTGTTTTACCGCATGCCTTCCTGATTTATGGGGAGAAAGGTATGGGTATAGTGCCCCGTCGTGGACGCGCGCAAAACACAGCAGGGAGATATATGCAGAATCTTCATCTAGGGCGCATAGCACGCCCTAGGCGGAGCCCCTGCACCCTCAGATGTGCTCTGAGAGTAATGTTAGTATGGCGCGGGGAGGCCGAAATTGCCCCGCCCGCTCTCCTGCTCGCCCGTACCTTCCCCTCGCAGCAAGAGACAATTGTTAATTGTAAGCAGTGAATTGGTGCGCAGTGACGCACCACTGCCCATCCTCCTCACGCGGTCCTCCTGCGATCGCCATCTGGCAATGCAACGTCGTGTTGGGTGGCAGGATCGTTGCCGCGATTTGTCAGCGGCAGCAGAGGCATCGGTGGTGACTGGGGAGGGGGAACCGGGTTGAGGGGTGAGCGCGGTAAAGAAAGGAGTGGGCTGCGCGGTGATGGTGGTCGAAGTTGAGGTGTGGCGATTTGTGATGTGACTTTAGGACCGTTGTCCTGTTCTTTGGGACCGCACGAGGCTCGGGCCGAGCGTCCGAAAGCGTTCATCACTGTCTTTGATAGCCTCGGAAAGTCGCCGAGGTGCAAGAAATCTTGAGAAAAGTACATAGAAGTATGAATACAAAGGTATAGTATATGTATACGAGTTTACAGGCCGCGGGAACATCAGAAACATACTCAAATACTGCAAAAGCTGGAAAATCAGCCATCTGAGGTCAATGCATCTGCTATTGTGATTTATCTTGTAGGTAGTGCAGAGCTATGACTACATTATAATATAGTGCAGACATCCCCCCAGACATAGAGCAAGTTTTGAGCGAGATCGAGGAAACTGTGGACGTGTAGAAGGGGAGCAATGCCTGAAGGTGATGCTTTGGAGGGGATTGAATGATCTGTTGTGCATGTTGGACCCCGAGCTCAACCTCGATATCTTCCTGGGCTCGGAGCTTATCCAAAATTTCAGGATCAATTCTATCAGTGATCTACCAATATAAACCATGGAGATCACATTATTACTTGCTCCTCAGCCTGCGCCCGAGGCCGTTGAGCACGACGACGACAACGGTCGGCGGTCGGACCGAGCTTCCGGGCCGGCAATCTGACGCGTCCCGCTGCGCGTCTGCTTACCCAGCTGATGCTGTAGCCCTATTGCAATACATACTGACTGCTATCAGGCATTGTATTGCAATACATACTGACTGCTATCAGGCATCGTATTGCATTACATACTGATAGCTTACCGACCCGGCAATTTCTGATCGGCCGCTCGGGAAGTTGCCGGTGCCGCCCCGAAGAGGCCGACGGAGATTGATGGCGGTGCAGAGCGCTTTTGATGGCGCGCTCGCGGTTTGATGGCGGGCGCGCGTATTGATGGCGGGTGGCTGCCGCATCAATTTGCGGTAGGGCAGACGTGCCGCCACCTCTCGACGCCCTCTCAGTCGCGCCAATGCGCTGTAAATTGAATGTACAGTGTATTATATGCTGATAACAACGTTTATGCACGAAAAAAAGGAATAAAAGCGTAGGTGAAGCGGAAAAAAGGGAGAAAAGGTGGGGGTGCTCGAGGCGATACCAGCGCGCACGACTATGTAGTGCGCGCGCGAGTGCGCCAGTATCTCCATACACCCCCATTGATCAGTCATGGAGTAAATTCAGGGGGAGGGGCTGGAGGGGGGAGGGGGAGGGGGAAGAATGTGCCCTATGTGATTGCTGCTTCCCTCCCATCCTAGAGCGTGCGGGATAGGCCGCTACCTCTCGAAAGCAGGTGTGTGACATTCAGTATGTCCTAGACATACTGCGCGCCGCGCGCTCTCGAGGGCCCGCAGCGGGGAAACGGAAGGAAGGGCAGGGGAGGTGAGGGGAGTGGGTTATTGCGCTATTGGGCGCGATTGTGTAGGACCGCCCGCAAAAGCGCTAGTCGAGCTCGTTCTATTAGGTACATGAGTTGATTATACGCGCCTGTTCGCGGGCTGAAGGTCGCGGGAGGGTGGGGAATAGGGAAATAACACCGATCACTATTTTGCCCAAAAAATGAGCTTGGGGGCAGAGAGCTTGCTCATTACGCTTCAGTAACATCTCCTGGGCATTCCGCACCGCACTATGAGCAAAGGCTGATACAGCCTGCCCAGGAGAGACTGCCCGAAGCGGTGCGAGCGAGCCCACCGCTCTCAAGGCCAATTTTGGCACCAAAAAAGCATTATCAGCGCTTTTACAGATCTTAGGGCCTAGTACACGCACCTTAAATGTCCCATACCCTCCCCCCTTCGATTCAACACCTTTTCAGCGCGCGGGCGCGTCGCGGTCGCGTAGGATTGGCGGTTGAAGCGAAGGAGGACGTGTGACGGTCACGTCACGAACGCGTCAATCAGTACGCGTCCGGCGGCGCCACTGCGTGCTTTCGGCTCGGTGATGGCGACCTGTGCCCTTAAAACAAGTGATATGTCATCGCACACTATCTCTTTTATGGTATCTGTAGTACAGACCTGAGGAACAAGCAGTAACCCACTGATATCCTCTGATATCTGCCCATATGCGACTTGTATAAATCTGGCTGGATCGAGCACGACAACGACTCATAGAGAAGATTATATCACATGAAATGTATCAATATATCGCAATATATGCTTATCTTATGTTGATCCACTCATTGGGCAGCTGGAAACATGCACTTATAGGTGGAGTCTTCAAGCTCCTCCCATTTGCACTTGATCATGTTTATCCCACACATCAAGTAATGTACAGCAGAAGAAAAGTATACAGAAGTAGTATTCAACCATCTTAGAAGTGATCACAAAAGCTTTCTAGATTCCCCCACTACTCGGGACACTCAGAACGTCGATTCGACGTCGGATAACATGTAGCTTTACTGAACTGAAGCTGCATTTGTACCCGTTGTCCAGTTCGACCCCTTCCGAAGGTTCAGACCGTTCGAAATTTCGTAGGACTATACTATGGACCTATTGTACCATATATATGCCATTATTTGACCCGAAATTATGGTTCGGCCTTTTTCCCGAGGCCGTCGAGCTCGACGGCAGCAGTGCTCGGATGTCGGACCGGATTCCTGGGCCGGCAATCCGAGCTTCCCATCACAGCACTTCCTGGCTTCAACCACCACCCCCGGCAGCCTCCCCTCCCCCTCCTTCGCCCCTCTCCCCTCCTATCACCTCTCCCCACCCCCTATTACGCCTGTACAAGGCCTCAAGAAAATTTTTACCGCAATCGCCGCACGCAACAGCGCGATCGCGAAGATGCGCCGCAGCGGCAACGACGGCGAGAGGAGGCAGGGAACAGGTGCGTCAACGCGCCCTCCCCATTTTTTGACCATGCTAACTTACTCTATAAGCGTCCGTGACGACGTGCGGGCGCGCAGGCGGGCGATACGGCGGCGCGCGCGAGGACGCCGTTGATCGCCCTTCCCCCGCCATATCCACCCTCAGACGATGTCTGAGGGCGGACGGAGATCGCTCGAGACGCATTCAGCGTCTTGAGCGACTCCCCTACGACGCGCGGCGGTGAGCGCGCTGCCCCGCCGTCTTGCGCCCCTTTGGCGTGCATCCCCCACCCCCCACCCTTTCAGCTGAGGAAGTAAAGCTTTTTAAAAAGTACCTGACATATGTCTGCCGATCTTTTGAAAATCTGTGGGTATGTCCCACCTGCACAGCCACGGCCTCCGGCGAGCTGCCGGCACGTCGCCGGTGACCGCCTTATGCGGCAGGCGACCCCCCAGGCTTGCCGGGCGGGTGATCGCGCCGCACGCCCGCGCCTCGCGCGCGCCCCGCCACCGCCGCGATCGATGCGCCGCCCGAGCGCGCGTTGCAGGTGCTTAGTCAGCGCGGGATCGCGTCGTGTCGCGCGTTGCCGCCGCCACTGCAGGGCCCGTTCGTCGATGTATCAAGTAGTAAATATTGGGTATACTATGTATTACACATATAATGCCTAGTAAGACGCGCTAAAACGCGCGGAAACGAGAAAGAAAGACCAAAATGCGCTGGCGAAAATTTTCGCTCGCGCAGCACGTGTCGCGCACCTCGCGTGAGTGGGGTGAGGGCAACAACACGTGCCGTATCAAAGGGAGGAGTGAGCGTGAGAGGGCGTCGAGCACGACGCGAGGGAGGGATGCGAAAGGGAGGGGGACTGGGGCTGGTGAATTGCATGAGCGACACGGCACGCATCGACTAGCCCGCGCAAGCAGGAACAACAATGCGCGCTATGCGGCATGTAGGATGGGGGATGGAGCAATGCATGAGAGAGGACGACGCGCGCACGTGCGCCGTCGTCGTCGTCGTCGTGGCCTGATAGGTGATCGAGGGTGCGTGATCGGAGACGGTGCTGCACGCGGTTGCAGTGGTGAGGTGTGCGCGTAGGACGGGGGGAGGGAGGGCGAGTGGGAGAGGAAATGGGGGAGGAAGGTCGGCGGGTCGGCGGGTCAGCGGGTCGGCGGGTTGAGGTGGTAGTGGGAGAAGAGGAGCAGCTGTCCGCTATCGCGCTCACGCCGACATCGGACCCGCGAGAGCGATGGCAGCTGATCGCACGAGCACGAGATGAAGAGGGGTGAGGGGGGTGACACATCAAAGACCATTAATGGTCATTTCGAGAGGCCAGGAGAGGATGCGAGCGGGGGAGGTGCACGAACGGGGCTGTGGCCTGTGTCTTGATATTCGGGGCCGCGGAATTTGTCCTTGGGACCGCGCGGATGCCGGTCCGGACGTCCGAGTTGCGGTTTCGTTGTCTAAGATGGCTTGTGCAACACGCGAAAATGCGTTCTGGCGCAGGGAAAGTGGATGGGGGGTAGTGGGGTAGCGTATACAAAAACCATAGCAAGTTTGGAGCAAAGTCTCTGCTTAGAATGCGCTGCAAATGTACGAATTTTCCCAATTTTGGTATTTGGACCGGGCTTCTGCCTTATTGTATGATATCTAGAGCTCTTAATATTATGCACCTTACATGCCAAGAAAGAGGAATCGGTCTCCTATAGAATGCACTTTGTTTGACAGAAATCGATCGGAATTTGGGAGAGGAATGCACGAAAAGGCGTCCTAAGGAGTGTTGATCTGAAGATCGCTACTGTCTGAACATAACGGCCCCCCTTGTCGATCTCGAATTGCGCCGCACATAGACGGCCAATGCTCTCAAAAATCAAGATGTACAGTCTGCCATATGTCTAGTACTCGTATATGCTCTTACTTTATCTTCAGAGAGCCCTCGGTTTGCATCCGAGGCCGTCGAGCACGACGAGGACGAAGTTCGGGCATCGGACCGAGTGTCCGGCCCGGTCGTCCGCCGCGTCCTCGCCGCGCGTTTCTTGCCCTTTCCCCCCACCTTCGCGTCTTTCCGCTGCGCCGCCGCCCCTCTCCCCCCTCCCTTCCTCCTAACTTCGCTTTCTTTATCCCTCCCCCCCTTCATTACACTCATGGCCGCTCCCAACCACCCTCAACGCGTTCAAGACGCGTCCCCAGCAACACCGCGGCCGGGTGCGCGCACGCGCGACCAGCTGCTCGCGACGGCCAGGACGACGCACCAATGCGCAATAGCAGCGCATGTAGATGCGCGGGAGCGGCTTGCAGGTGCGCCGCTACGCCCTGCACCCAAAAAACCGTGCTGACATTTTGTTCTCTTATAAAGTATC